>JAUCNO010002146.1:0-13899 GCA_032353835.1 Enteromius viviparus
TAAATCTATTTTTGGAGAAAACTAAAGTGTTTTTTTGACCTTGCATACATGTAAACCTGTTTTAAGAGACTCATAAACCAATATTAGCAACCTTTAAAATGGCATAATAGGGGCACATTAAACAATAATCATTTTTTGTTACTGTCTATTTTGTTATTTTAAAAATCATTTAATTTATGATTTTATTAAACTATTATTTGGGGTCAGCAAGTTTTTATTTTTAGAAATATTTATTCAACAAAGATTAATTCAATTAATCAAAATTCAAAGTAAAGGCATTTAGAATATCACAAAGGATTTCGGTCTAAACAAATGCTGTTCTTTTTAACTATATTCATTATTTTCTCTTTTAAAATATTACACAGCACAACCATTTTCAACATTGATAAGAAATGTTTCTCGGGCACTTCTAAAGGATCATGTGACAACAAAAAGAAGGATTAAAAAAAATAATGTAACAGAAATAAATTACATTTTAATATATGTTAATTGAAAATAAATCACAAATTAAGCTAAAATTAATAAAGTAGTATAAAGAGTATAATTTTACCATAAATTGAGAGTGGAGCAGCACACTGCAGCTGAAACAAGAAAAAAATCAATCGTCTTCAGCAATAAAGACAACATCATTCATATTTATACAGCTATAAGGGGAGATTTTAAAGCATAACCAAATTCTCTGACATTTTTATTTTTTCCTTCAATTTATTATGCTATTTGTTTATAATAATCACAAATCTTCTCACTTGTTTATATAAAAACAAGGAAAACCAAGGAAATGAAACAAATGTTTATTATAATTAATAAAAGAACAATTCCAGATTGCCAGCAAATCTCTCAACATAACTCTTATAGGAATACTCTGAACAGGCAAATCCAAAGAAGGTGCAAAAAGGCCTGGCTAAACCAAGCAATTAGGACAAGAGACATACAGAACACAAAAATATTTACAAAAACCGAACGAGACAAACGAAAAACAACAGTGCTGAATGGCAAGTAGTTATGACAGTGTAACAGGGATTCAAAGTTCATCTATGAGAACGAATCGCTCGTCTTTTTTCATTATCTCTCCCCCGACTACGCTAAGCATTTGTAACCAGTAACATAAAGATTGTCTCTTTTCCATTTCTGAGACAAAAAAATACCATGTCTTGCATATTTATTCATGTCACACCAAAACTGACACTGACTGTGTCTCATGGTGCTATATGAACAGTGTAGATGGAAACGACAGAGACTGACAGAAGAGGATGAAGATGAACAACATGTAAATTAGACATTCACACCAGTGTTACTGTTTTTTTCTACCCATTCATTGATATGTCAGTGTATAAGGTCAGCTGTATCCTCAGGCTGCAGTAAAGCACGATCCAGTTGGTTATTGGCACAAGCTTAACTGCTTTAATTTGCCAGGAGACCATTCATGGCTTCACTCAATTAGCAATGAAGGTACTTTTACTACAAGTAGTGTATTGGGTAAAAGAAAAATAGTCAGGTTCACGTCACAAAGCTAAGACACTGATCCAGCTAATGAGAAGTTGTAGTTTTAACGACCTATGGTATATTTTGGTGAGAATTTTATTCCTTTTCAAATGACAGAACAACTGTAACAAAAGAGTCTCTTGACGTTCCTCCACTGCACCAGACAAAAGCCACAAGCATGAGTTAGGCCGAACAATATGAACTTGAAAGCAAACAGCTCGATTCAATTAATCCTGTATACCAAGACACACCAGACTCAATCACATGATTCAGGAGCAAACTGCACTGATGCCACTCAGGTGTCCGTGTCTGATGGCTTATTAAAAAGTTTACGCACATGGGAGAGAGTTACATTAAAAGCTGACAGAAAGGCCTGAGAGACCCTTTTCCCAGCAGAAGAGGAAAAAAGCTTATAGGCAAACTACAGTGTTGATTTACAGTGCTGAAAAGGGTACAGAAGCTGATTTATAAGTAATAATGCAGTGTGTATCCATCCCTCCATCTGTACCTCCAATGCTTTTCATCAAGCCAAGCTAAATTCAAACTCACTCGTTAGGGCTATTCGTTTCGCCGTCCAAAAGTTCCTTGGCAATTTGACCCTCCAGAGAAATTTCAGGTGGGTTTGCTGTCCGGTGAGACTAACAAACTTGTTTTTTTGTGAAACGTGAATTTGGATCCACAGAGCGACCTGTATGATTTGTTATGGGAACAACACAACAGCACAACACAACCTTTGGTTAGTATTGGCATGCCTGTAGTTTCTTTTGGCTTCACTTCTAGTGCATTCTTTTTTCTACCGGCTCTCAGGGGTCCTGCTTGTCACCCACCAATAATATCCCAGAGTACGCATGAACACACAGCATGGGCTAATGCTGAAAACGTAACGATTTTTGCATCCCTGCGGTCAACGTCATCTTAGTGTGGTGTGTTATTATCAGCGACTACATTTTTGGGAGCATTACCGAACAGTTCTTTCAAATAAGAACATTTTGTTGGTGTCCTCCATGACCTCACGTACTGGACAGTTCTTTCAGTTGGCATCTGAAAGGATTCCATGCGCTCGCACCTTTCTGTACATCAATGAGAAATCAGTACTACATAAAGCACGTCTGCTTTAATGCCGCTTTCAGGAGAAAACTTCTGAACCGAAAAGGAACAAAGAAAACCCAATGCAGGAAGAGTAATCAATGATGCAATTTTCTTCACCTCGCTAGAATCGTCTCAAAGAAAAAGGCTTCCTTTGCCTTTCGAAATACTTTGTATGGTAGTGCCTTTGCGAAAAATAAAAGAGCAACAGTTCTAGTTCCTCACTTCTTTTTGTCCTTCTGCTTCTTGTCGGGCTTGTTGCTTTGTTCTGTGGTCATGTTACGAGGCATGAGAACAATGCCGTCTGGGCCATACTGCAGAAAATAATCGCTGGCCGAGTAGGGTCTGCCTTCCTCGTCCCGCAGCTGTGCGAACAATTCCTGGGAAAGGCTTTGAACCTTCTGCTTCGTCT
Source organism: Enteromius viviparus (assembly GCA_032353835.1). Lineage (NCBI taxonomy): Eukaryota > Metazoa > Chordata > Actinopteri > Cypriniformes > Cyprinidae > Enteromius > Enteromius viviparus. Next base: position 2,981 of record JAUCNO010002146.1, read on the forward strand.
GCCTGATGCACTTACAGTAATCCATCTTCTCCTTCAGCAGCTGAGCTTTTTCACGTTGCAGGTCTTGCACGCCTTGCTCGAGTTTCAGGATGGTGTCTAGCTTGCGTTTACGGCAGTTTTGTGCCGCCATTTTGTTCTTTCCACGGCGCCGGATGTCTCGAATGAGCGAGAGCTGGTCCTCGTTGAGATGGTGCTTGGCCAGAAGTTCGTTGAACTCCTCGACGGGGAGGTTAATGATCTTTTCATTAGAGAATGGGATGTCCATGGCCCTCGCCCTACGTTCATCACGGCTAGACTGCCTGTCAACACAGTCTTGTGGTGGCTGGAGCTTTGTCTGCTGCATTTGCTTGTCTCTGCCTTTCTTGTTGCAGGATGTGGACAGCTGAGAACGCTCAGAGTAGGGTGATGCCAGTGGTAGGTTGTAGGTGTGGTTGTGATTGACACTTTCCAACTGCTGTATGCCATGGAACTGAGATGGATCTTGGTAGCTCATGCGGCACAGCTTGCTATACTCTGGTTGGTAGCCACCAACAGCTCCTTCCTCCGCTTCTGCTGTGGCCGCTTCCGAATCAGTGCTGTAGCCTACAGCTCCTTCCTCCGAGAACGTAGCAGATGTGGATGAAGATGATGCAGCTGAAGAGCAAGATGTCTCTGAGTTGCTAGGTGAGGCTGGGCTGTGGCTGGAGTCCAGTGAAAGACCTGAGTCGGAATCGAGCTCGTCCTCAAGCTGAGAAGCCTGGTCTTGGCTGAAGCCCTCTTCCATCGCAAGGTCTAGCAGGCTAATTTCATCCAGCATAGACTCTTCCAACAGACTGGAAAATGGATCTGGCAGCACCGGAGTGGTGGTTAGGTTTGTAGTACTGTTTAGGGGTGGTGGGAGAAAGAGTCCGGTCAAGTTTGTAGCTCCAAATGTTGAATTGACGTTGGAGGAGTTGCTAGAAGAGACCCTGACTAAGGTAGGCCGCTGTACACTGGTGGAATCCAGCTCTGGGTTAAAGAGTGTGGGAAAGTCCTGGCTGCAACTGGGAAGCGATGCCTGGTGGAGACTAACATCCTGGTTAATGAGTGTGGACCGTGGGAGTTCAAAACTTCCTACTGTGGCTGATTCGGTGGTGCTGGCATTGTTGTTATTGGGGTCATTATTCATGGTGACATTTACTGCTGTGTTGTTCACCTCCATGTCCTACAAAAAGATGTAATGAGTATTATACATGGTTTATTGCAGTGATGCTCAGTGCTATAGTCTTATCTATTGATTAACTAAACATTATTTCACTTTATTTCACATAAACAATGACTTTGACACCCATTTGGATAATATGTGTATACAAGTTTAATGTCTTTTTGTGTATGGGTTGGTGGGTTTAGGGTTCAGGGATCACAAAATATGATTAAGTGTTTTGTCTGCTAAGTCAAAGTCATACAAAAAGACCAACATTCAATACAACAACATAAAACAGGAAATTATATATCACATTGGGCTGTTTAGTTCACATCTCTTTCAACGTGATTTAGATTCCTTATTATTGTAGTTTCATTGGTTTCCAAAGATGACTGTTACATTGTAACATACACAAAAATAGATTTTCGCCTTCATTGTCGCAGGCGAAACATATCGACAACGCACCCAAAACTCTGTGTAATAAACGCGGCTGCGTGAATGAACACCTCAATGAGATTTCTAATCACAGAACCGGCATTACTGACGAGATACGTATGATAATTCGCATCTGAATATAGGCACAGCCATACTTATGTTATATAATAATACAACGTAGTTGAAATGAAATGTTTATATAATTGTTTAATTTATCATTTATCATATATAGTTTGTTATAAACTGAAATAAAACAGGAAAAATGTAAAAAAAAAAACATTTTTTATTGTGTATATGTTCACATTTTTCCATATGGTCTAGAGAGAAAAAAAAAAAACAATCGCAACACATTACAATATCGAATCGCAATACTACACAATACAAATTGGAATTCTTTAAAAAAAAAAAAAAAAGAATTCGCAATACATATCGTATCGGCACCCAAGTATCGGAATCGTATCGAATCGTGAGGTAGGTGTATCATATATATATATATATATATATATACACACCGCATATCACGCTACTGAGACACTCAAATTACAGCAAGAAAAACTCCTTCACTGTGACAACCCTAATATCATCTAATATCCTACACAACCTCATTGTGTTGTGTTATGGTCAATTTGACTTTTTTTAGAGCAATACAAGGAATTTGACACTATTACAAGCACTGTCACTTTGCCTTTAATAATGTTTTTATATTCCCTTCATCAATTTTGAATGCAATAAATGTACAAACCTGCAGTTCCATTATTGACATTATATCCTGCCACTGCTGCTCCAGGTCTAGTGGTGTATCAGACTGTGACAGAGGGGCTTGTAGAGAGATCCCTTGTGATGTTGAAGGTGTTTCCTCGGTTGAAGCTCTCAGCTGTGAGGTGGGTCCAGTAGCCTGGAACTAAAAAGAAAAAAGACAATGTAAAATGACAAACAGATTAAAAACCTGCCAAGTTTTAATCCGCAATGTAGCATGAATTTCACTGTCGCTACCTCTGGCTCTTCTCCAAATGGAAAGGTGGCCTCCAGAAGCCTCAGACATTCCTGCAGGGATAATGAAGTCTGAGCACCGAGACTGGTAAGCTAGGAAATACAACAAGAAAAGTCCATGTAATTCCAAGGATGACTGAAATTCACTTCACATCTATAGCTCGCCAACCTTTTTGAATAATCTACAAGCATTATTAACCAAAACCTTGCTGTGCTCATCACACCTTCCTCTAATCCTAGCATTTTACAGCACATACCTCTGTAGGTATGCTCTCTCCTGTCTCTCCATCAACATGAGTTAGGTTCTGCACTGCTTGGAAATTAAGTCCATTTCTCCAGCTTTTCTCTCTTCCACCTGCCTCCTCGTTCTCTTCATTAGGCTTATCAGTCTCACTCTCTTTCTGCCGACTGCTATAGTTAAATACTTCTCGGCCAGCACCAAGGTCAATATCCTGCCTCCATAGGATGTCTATTAGGTCAATGTCCTAGAAATATATTCATTAAAATGGCGTGTCATAGAAGGTCTAAGATTACAGGACATCATCAGATAATTACATTTAATGAGGGACAGGAAGCAGTTTCATCAGCAATTATTTGGCTATCTGTCCCAAGCATTTATTCATAAATAAATCACAAAAGGAACCACATATCTCTCAAAAAATAAAATACTACATATCCTATAAGGTCCTCCTGAAAACCATGATGAGATGACCTCTACTACTACTAAAATCTCTATTTGATTCAGTGCAGTATTTGTTGCACATTTCAATGCTGTGACATCTAACATTTACCTTACTAATAGCCTACAACATTAACATTATCCCAACTATCTAGTTTTAAGAGATACACAGCTCTATCGATGAGACCACACCCTGTCCAGCTACTACTGTAAGGCTCATAATGTAGAGTAGGAATACTACTTTCACATAAAACGCTCTTAATAGCCACTATACAATTCGCTTAATCTAATAGCCAGAGATAATAGCATAACACGGTTCTCTCTTTGAAGAAATCAAACACGAACCAATGCCAATCTAATTACTGTAGGCTAAGCTAAAAACACACAGCTACTGTACCTCTTTGGAGAGGTCGTCGCTGCTCTCTCTCTCCCCTTGCTCCTGACTGTCCTCAGGGGCCACGGCTCCCAGGCTGTCCTCTCCACTGAGGCTGTAAGTGGTCTCAGAAGCACCGCCAGCCCCTCTCATGGCCGAGGCTTCGGAGTTGTTCACGTCCTCCAGGCTGCCCCCATTGTCCAGGGCAATGCTGGGGCCAGACTGACTGGTTGCCGAAACCACAGTCTCAGGGTCACGATGCACCAGCCAGGCACTCAGCTCAGTGCTGGGCACACGCAGATGGTCCAGGGAACGCACCTGGTTCAGAAGCCGACGAGTAGCGAAAAAATGGTCGAGGTCCACACTTTTAGGATGGATGCCATAGCCGTCCAGGGTGTTACGGAGATTGTGAAATTGCGTCTGGGTGTAGGCCGAGCTGGGGCCCAGGATGATCTCCCGGAGTGGGGGGAGCTGATTGTTTAAGTAAGTGTCCAAGTCCAGCCGTACCCCAAATAGACTCAGGAGGATGGTGAACTGAATAAGACCCTCTGTGAAGTACTTTTTCAAGTAAAGCATTTCTTTGCAAAGGAACAAAAAATAAAAAAAAACTCAAAAAGGAACTAAAAAGCAAAATAAAAAATACACACAAACAAATTATGTTATGGTCAGCCTCGTTTATGATAGAAAATCGAAAGAAGACACAAGATAAAAGGATGCTCGCTTTGTTTCACAGTCATGTGTTTCTAATAAAAGAGGACTAAAGCTGAAGATAAATCCTCTTTTGCTGTCTTTGAAGAAAGTTCTTTTTTTTTCACCCAAATTGTATCCAGCTTAAATATTTGTAAGCATTTGCTTACAAAGTTCACAGAGCCTGCACAGAAAGAAAAGAGATCAAATTAATCAAAACTCCACAATATTATTAGCAATTAAAGTGTAATTTTTTTGCAGTTAAAGCTTAATCAGTTAAATAGCATCAAAGGTGCTTGCATTGTAATGTAGCCTAGTATATATTACACAAATTAAATTTCAACATTCTAATGTTAACACATTCAGGCTATAAAAGCACATCAACAAAGTGTTTTAACAACCTAATTAAAATAATACAATGACAATATACAGCCTTACTATCAAACTGTTATTATAAAATATTCATGACCTCCCACCATATATACCCACCTCACAATCACACCCACATCAATCCATCCTTCCCTCTAACCCTCTAATAACCAAAATTACCCAAAGAATTCGCGCATATTCACCACAAATAAATTCCAGATCGGTGACTGGGCTTCGGCCTAATGCCAAACCCTGCCTAGTTTCATCTCCTCCTTCTAAAAACCTCATCTAAGAACAATTTACTTGTCCAAGCACTGAGAAGTATTGACCTCCTACACTTCCGCTATCACAGCCAAACAGCCCGTTAGCAACAAGTGGCGCAACAGCTTCTGATTGGCTAAGATGCCTGTCACTCATTTCATCTCCGCGCTACAGCCAATAAGGAGGCGGGCCCTGACGGGGTTCTACCGGGGACATTGAATTACTAATAACAACTTTTATTAAATACCCAGTTCATGTCAACTGGTTAAACCTAACCGTTCAATACGGTTCCTTCAGTTCACGCAAAGCTGTCTTCTGCATTTGCAGCAGCCGCACTGACAAACACTCCCACATTCGCAATTTCGAAAGCTATAGCTAACTTAGCCCGCTAGCATAGCATCAAAATAGTCCGTTTTCATACTTACTCAGGAAGAGTTTACTGACAAATGACTCCGAATGCCTCTACATGCATACACAGCCACTGTCACCAGTCACTTCCAACTAACTACGCACTTATTCCCTTAGATCTCTATGTGGTTGTCACTCCCCTCTCGCTTTGAATGGCCCACCATGACTTGCAGAATTTCCTCTTGCCGACAACTTGGCTGAACTGAGGCGCTGAAACATGCTGCCACTGCGCACGCGTAGAATATTCTAGTGCACATACGGGATGAGATCATTCATCAAAATTCCCCGTTGTAAACCTATAAATAAGACTCTTTTTTAAAATAATTTTATTCTTATAATAACGTAATTAAACTGGTATATATTTAACTTATATCAGTTGTTCCGCCTTTATTTGTCTTCCCTTTCTTAATGAGCTTGCGATATTAGCGATGTTTGCAATATTCTGAAGTGGTACTGAAAGTTACAAAATTATTGACAATCACTAAAACACTGGCCAGAAATACTTTGATATCGAGACTAATAATTGATAATGCTTTATGCCAAAAAAAAGTCATGCATTTTCACATGGGGCTAGTTGTCGCACTTTTTACTCCAGTGACTATTTCATAGCTTATAATCTTTGTTAGTCAATTATCCATTAGCACATCAACGATTCGACATTTTAAAAAAATGCATACCGTTATAAATTTATATGTATATGTATGTAGTTAATTCGTTGGATTAAATTATATCACAGACAAAGGTTTACTTGACTCAATAAAATGCGTTTAGCTACTTATAACCACTAGATGGCGCCCATTGAGTGTGTTTGACTGTACTATAACAGGGTTCTAGATTGTAACTACCCTCCTCATAACATTCTCGTTTTTGTTTGATGAATTATGAATTACAGCTATTTTGATCTTTAAAGGTTTTTAATGGATATCTACATCAAACATGCTTCTTTGTGTCAGATGCTTTCGCCAGTTAGCCTTGAGAGGCAGTGGGGAAAAAACAATGCCTCTAAATCTCTCTCCAACTAACATTCTCTATGAGACATGCATAGAGAAATTCAGATATAAAAAATATTATAGATACAGTCAGGAGAGTTATATACAAAAGGCCTGTTAGCATTTAGTTGCATTGAAGTTTCTTTTAAGGCCACGTTGAATGCTCAAGTATGAACTCTTAAAAAGATCACAGTTCATTGCTTTATAACAAAAGCAAACTGTTGTTCATAAAATGCTGCTATGCTGCATAAGTCAGGAGGTACTGAAGAAAATATGCAAGCATAACAATTGATTACAGAGTTAAAATCTTGGAAATGGAAATGTCATTTGGAGGCAGTAAACATTGCCATTCAAGATGTCAAGCTCCAATTTATGGTTATCACTGGATCAGTCAGAAAATAGCATTTCAGAGAATGTGTTTATTCTAGTAAACACATTTGATACTTGGAAATTAGTTTGTGTGACTGCATTTGACCTTAAATAGTCTTGTTTTTTCGTTCTCCTTATCATCAATGCATTCACATTTAAGGCTCTTCAGGACTTTAAACTCATTATTAGTAAAACATACTTTCCAATAATTACAAAAGCAACTGAAATTGTCAAATGCTCAATTTTGCTCTTGAAATGAACACGTCATAATCTCCTACACAGTACAAAAATATTTTTTATTTGGATAGTGATGGCTAATACATTTTTAAAGTAGTAACTTTGGTATTTTAGGGTAAACTGTGTTGAATCTGTTTTTATAAACAATTATTAACTGATCTTCCTCAAGCAAAAAAGTCTCAAGTTCATTATTATTTTTCTTTAAAGTGCATGACGAATCTAACTTTCTCAATTGTCAGGCTTAATTCTCTGTAAATAAGTCTCTATTGTTTATTAGCGCCTATATAATATGCTACACATCGAGGAGAAACATGACTTAAAAGAACACCCCTTACAAATATTTACCGTGGTAACCATAGTTTCCGCCGACATACCATAATTACTGCAGTTACTGTTACTACAATTAAACTGAGGTAACTTGGTATTTGGTGACAGTGCCATCAATAAAATAAAGGAAGGCTCTGAAAGCTTCTTGAACTGTTTGAGAGAGAATTTGTAATGATTTGCTACAGCATTAACTAGGGTATTTTGGCGGAAACTAGGGTTACCATGGTACATTTTTTTGCAAAGGATTTCCTGTTGTTGTGAGGATCTGCCGTTAGATTGAATCTGGACGGGACTCAAGCTCGTGCCACGTTACGCTACGGTGCGTTAGCCTCAAATGTGCTCCCTGTCATTTCTCGGTAAAGTGCTGTCCTTCCATGGATTCACTCAAGTATTTGAGCTGAAGTAGAATAATCGCAAGAAACATAGTTGTCGGTATCCGTAGTAGATCTGATCTGCAGCGTCTAAATCTCAGTAAGAGAGGAATAGTGTTATTTTAGTCCAATACAGCGTAACTGCATTATGCAGATTGGAGCCCTTTTTCTCGCTCGCAAATAAAATAATGGGAGAGAAATGAGAAGGAAAACAAAAGCGCAGCGAATTCTTGACTACGAAAATGAAGAGGATGAGGAAGAGGAACAAAAACCGGACTGCTTCAGTGTAAGATGATCAATGGAAGCGTGTTTTTGAGTGTTTAATGTCTTATTGTTTGTTTGTAACTGTTAATGGCATATGTTTGATCCCAAAAGAATAATTAGTATCGTGTCAACCCGACTGTTCAACAGAACGGTGCACAGAAACGAAGAAAAATGTATTCCTCCAAAGAGAAAGCAGAAGAAAATAGCTCATCCGACGCCGGTCTTCAGAAGTTAGATATCAAGGTTTGGGCTTTTTCTCATTATGGGTGTTTAATGGATGTTTTGGGTGCATTTAGACAGAAAAGACGTATAGCAAATCCTTTCTGTTTTGATTCTCAGTTGTTCCTCGTCGGTTGTTCGCAACATTTAACGCAACAATCTCACCCATAATTTACTGTTGTTGGTTTACTACTGCACTTTTCACACCGTGTAGCATTAGATTGAATGCTTTCCTATCCTGCAGCAGTGGTGTGAGGCAGGGCAGGCGGCCATGCCTGGCCGCTAATGGAGAACAATGGGGTAAAGCATGGTACAATACACCATTTGATCGAAACCTCATCAGGCGCTCGCACAGCTGAAGCCCTGTACTCATTTCTCTCCAAGTACAAGCTCAGCAGTGGGTTAAAAGTTTTGAAATTCGAAACTTTAGAAAGTTTGAAACAATCTCTTCTTTTCACGTTATTTTGATGGTACCCTTATAAAAATTACCATGGTACTTCCCCCATGGAAAATACCTGTTTGCTATGAATATATAGTTCTCATTTTAAAAGTTTAGGCTCACAGTAGCTTTGCTTTTGTGTGGCAGCAGTGACTACCTTTGCTGACAAAACTAGTTAAGATGTTTTGCTGGTCTTCTGTTCTTGTATGCTGGTCTCTTCAGTGGTTTTAAATGGACTTTGAGGACCTAGTCAGGCTTGGAGGTCAGCTTAACCATTTTTGCCAACAGGTAGTTCACCACAGCTGCACAGACTGATAGTACGGTTTAAGCTTCTGATGGTAAACAAGGTATCAACCATGTAAATGCATATGTAAGCAGTATTAAAGCTACTGTTGTTTTAAATATCAGCCAAGCTGTGATTTGGATATACTCACTAATATCACAGTTTAACATACGTTAGCCCATTGGTTTAGATTTTATTTATTTTTCTCCTAAATTCGTTAATAGATTGTTCCTGTATTTTTTAGGTTTGTCAAATAATTTCATTCAGGAATGAGGAATGACCACCAATGCAAATTTCTGTTCTGGTCAAGCTTCTACAAAGTTTATTGTCCAAGCGTCAGCTAATATACTTCTTTAATAGACAAAAAAAAGGCATGCAGTGTAATAACCATCCAATTAGAATAAACATTGTATTATATAGAGAGAAAACGCATATGAAGAGCACAACAGATGTTTTCTAGTAAGGATACCTACAGTTCTCTGCATCACATCCTGTCTTAGACAGTTTCGAACACCAGCAGTTTTATACACCAAGAAAAATAAGAGTACTTTTTTAAAATTATATAAACAGCTTCCCAAAGAAAATGGTGTATTTAATGAAAATATAAGAAAGTTAGTAATCAGCATTAATGGAAGTTCATATAGTTTATTAATAATACTTCTTTATTTATTAAGTAAGCAACACACAAAAAGACAGCTGTTCTGAAACAGCATCTGAGAGGAAGTGTGACCTCAATCCGGTCATGGGGAGAGAGAACATGATCAGATTTGACAGCTGAAATGAACTGTTGTACAATTATCAATGACAACTGACTGAGTAAATAGAAAATATTAGGACTCTTTCTTGTCATAACAGGTTAATGAGCTGGATTGTTCTTCCGCAGACCTCTACACTGACAGTCCTCCTGCTTCTGAGACCGAGGTAGGATTTGAGTCACTTGCATGCAGACGTACTTGTTTGCTTGCGAGACATTTGATTCCAGACCTGAGCTTGTGTACTTTTATGATGACAGGAGGCTCATTATTTACAGTCCTATTCGAAGAAGGAGCTTATTGCCATGGTCTTATGCATGCAGAGGGAAATGGAGGACTTGAAGGAACAACTTAGGTGCCTTACAGGTCAATATTTTTTGATTCTGTTAGGTGTTTTGTTTTATCGAATTGCATAAATCCAATCTTCACATTCGATGTACTCACTACAGCATGTGGAAAGCTAGCAAGAAACCTGGAAATGCTGATTGAGAAGACCCAGATGTGGTCAAATGGGAACAACGGGACCTCTCTCGGGACCCCAGATACTCAAGGCACGGCACAGGCACCTGCCGAGGCAGATGCTGCAATACCAGATGTGCGTTCTCCTCCAGCCATTGTGAACGGGCAATGGCTGAATCAGGGTCCAGGACCACAGAAACCTCATGAGGCCACTCAAAATGCTCAGAGGGACGGGCTCTTCACAGAGGTAGTTAGTTAAACATAATCAGAGGTTGTGGGTCATTATTCATACAACCAGTTGGGTTGTTTATTTTCTGCCATGCTCTATTTTCATCCTAATATTGTAGCACTCCATATTTTCAATTTGACATTAATATCAAAAGAACTTATCAGGGTCTCTTGTATTATTGTTAATAAAAAAATTTTTTTTTTTGCAAATATTTTATTTCAAGTATTTTGATCTAAACCTTTCATGTTTTATTCAGTGCTACTTGTTTAATTGTAATTATTTTGTGCAATTTACTAGCAATTAATACAATTTTTTTATTTTTCAGTGTACAAGTTTTCTTTTGCCATTTTATTTGATGCTTTTTCAGTATATAAATGCTCTTTATCCTTATCCCTGTTGTATATATGTTACCTTGTATATATATATTTTTTAAAATATAGGGCAATTAAAGGCAAATGGCTGTGCTGCACAGTTGCAAAAAATAGTCTTATAAACCAGTATCCAAAAAAACTGTGGATTGTGAGATTGTGATCCTGCCTGAAGAAAATTGCTACACTATGCTTTTGTCATATCTGCCACTTCTAACATACATGAAAGAAGAACTTGTCAAGCCTTAT
>JAUCNO010002147.1:0-13898 GCA_032353835.1 Enteromius viviparus
ACTTGCCCTTGCTGGACAAACGATTTATTTATTTAAGAAGAAATTATACTGACACCAAACTTTTGAAGTAGTGTATGTCTAAACATCAAACTGGAAATAATGATCCATTAGCATAGCAGCTGAGGACCAAAAAACTGCTGGCTTAATGTTGGTTTGCTTTATGACCCACAAAAATTGTATTGTATTAGATGATAAAATATCAAATGGCATCTGCGAAGAAAATTAACTACTTTAAAATTACTTAAGTAATCAAATTCACACAGGTGACATGCATGTCATCTAAGGACAATAACCATAAAGGTAACGATAAAGATATAAAAATAAAAAATAAAAATAGCCACACCTCTGCTACAACGATAAGTGCACAGAGAAATTATATCGTTGGGATCATTTTCAGAAAATTTTTATTTCCAGCTGAAGAACAATACAAACATTGACAGCCAATCAGAATCCATTCTGCTATAACGAGCCTGAGAATTTAAAGCGGCAGACGCACGTGTGCTTAGAATAAACACATATTATTTGCCAATTAAAAAGTGTCCAAACTCACACAGTTCCATGTATATTTGTTGTTTTAACTCTTCAAACTTAAACTTTCAACTAAACATTTTGCTTAATTCATTTTTTTAAATAACTGTCTGTCGGTTTTATATTTTCTAACTCTGTTCTAATCTCAAATTAAGTGTTAAAACACATTGTGGGGGCCAGGGTACATTAGTTCCATCCAAACATCAAATGATAAATGTCTCCTGAAGTCCTGCCGCCACGCAGTGAGGAACCGGTCGTGGCATCCTTACGCCTGCGCAGTCCGTAGATGTAGGAGCGAGCGTTCCTCTGCCATCCAGCAAGTGGGGAGCAGTTCCACCATAATCCCCCTTTCTCCTACTCACTCTCTCTTTCCCCCGTGGTTCCATTCATATTCTAATCACAGCTTTCCCTTCTGCAGTTTGTAGGCACTCCATCAGAGCCCTCCCTGCCTCAGGCTCTACACTTTTACTTCCCTCTTTTGTGGCCGCGCTCTCCTCCCAGCACACTAAAATAAGGTTGCTTCAAGGAGAGAGTGAGAAGGGGAGGGGGTCCACCAAACTTTCTCTTTCCAGTTTTGCCAACGGCCTTAATGGGCCGCATTGATGGAATGCATTTGGGCCATTTTATTTAGCGTCAATTTTGAATGAACGCAACTTCCAGTTTCCAGCACATCGGTGTTTAAGACATCCAAATAAAAAAAAAGTTTTGCAGTGGCCCTTGGATGGAGAACTTTAAAACTGAAGAAGTGGGGGCAGAGTGTGTATGTGTGTGTGAGGAGAGGGTACGAAAACGTATTAAATGCTATAATGGGAGACGGGGAGGCCACAGTGCTGGGATTGCGTAGATCTAAGCCTCTTTTTTTTCTGGGAAGGGAGCTTTTCTTATTCAAAACAGCCCCACAAAAGACTTCCAGTGAGCCTTGCCACATCCCCATCTGACTCGAAGCCATTCATCAGCCTGCCGAGCCTATCAATGACATGTCCCCCATCAGGGCTCCTATAAAATCAGCCCCTTTCCCATGAAACATCAGCAAACATTTTGACGGCTCTGGCTTTTCCCCCGCTGGATCTCTGGAGTCTGTGACCCCCCCTCCACCCCACCCGCTCTTACAACCCACACCCCCACCTCCATCACCACCGCCACCCTCTCCACGGACCTCACATCTTATGCATCTCAGCGCCGGGCAGTTCTCTCGGAGAGACGGAGGGGGAGTCCTGCACGGAGCCATTTTCTCAGAGGAGTCCCTGGAACGTGCATGGGAAGAGGATGCATTGTGGGCTGCTGGAAGAGCCTGACATGGATTCCACAGGTTGGTTCCTGCTACACCGCCCTGACACCGGGACGCTTGGGATCTGGGCTCTTTTGGAACGCGTAACGGGCCTTGGGATTGTGTGACCTGAGATTGGCATCAGAAAAAAAGTTATTTAACCTTCTGTCAGGGAAGCTCTTGAATCTAGTTCACCAAGAGATAAGTTGGCATGTTTCTGGCCTCGTTTTTAATTGCTCAGGATGGGTGCTCTTTTGCTGAGAATATCGTTTTGCGCAGTTTTGGGATTACGCAAAGTGGATGGCGATTTTATGGAGTAGCAATGCGACCTTAAATTTAGACTAAACTCACATAAGGTCACAGTTCTGAGTTTGTCGTCCAGTTTAAAAGTTTTATGAAAATGCTGCACCTGCTCAAGATAAGTTTTGACTTGAGTGAAGCTGCACTCAGTTTATTAAATTGCTCCTTTTGAAGCTTTAAACACTGACAACAACATTATAATACGAACAGAATATTTGGATGGCAGATGTGATGCTGTGGTTTTTTACTAGTGTTGTTTTTAAAATGCATTCCATGTGGCTTCAAAAGTAGTTACTTAAAAGCATTTACAAAACTAGCAGTTGCATAGTTGTGTTCAATGCAATTGTCAAATTAGGAACAAAATTGGAAAGTTAATATTTGCTATGTTTAAATTATGCTTTTTCTGTCTGATATTTTATGCATGACTGTGAATAATCTCAGATCAGTCTCGCCTTTAGATTGGATTTAATCCAATTATTTAGAGCAGTTAAACTGCTCACAGAGCAAATAATTCAATTACAGACTGAAAATCTGATCTTCATTGACTAAGCCAACGCTCACTGAGATTAATTAGTTTCTGAGAAAAACTATTTGTTGTACTTTTAAATAACAGCTGCAGAATAATTAATAATATATAGAGATTTTTTTTTTTTTTAAATATATTTAAAATATAATGTCAGCAAAAATGTAACTACATTTTTTAAAAACATACTAATAACCAAATGGTGGTATTCCAAATAATGTGTTATTACTATTTTTAAAAGCCAAATAAATGGTTAAGAAGGCTTGTTTTTGTCTAATGGTGATATAATGACCCAATAGCCTATATATTGTAATGCAAGGGATGTTTCACATTTTAAGTAAATGTAACTTTTATTTCACATTTTATATAATGTTTATATTTTTCTTCATTTCACGTAGGTTTATTTTGCCTGTCACTATAGTATAAACATAATTTACTTATATATAAGAATAGCTGGATTTCTATTTTATATATATTTATATTTAAAAAAAAAAAGAAATGAATTAAAATAATAAATAGGCTTAACCCAGAGATGTATGTGAAATAGGGTGTCTGAATGTTTTTACTTTTATTTAATTGTAATTTTGGATGTTTTTTATATTATTCATTTTCTGGCTGATTGTCTACTGTTGAAATGTATCTGTATTATTATGATACATCAAAACTGGGCCCTTTTTTATTCTTTTTTTTTTTTTGCCCCAAAACTATGACCTGCAATTCCTTGAGAAATGCAGATTTCATCAAATCACTCCCAAAAGAATATATTAATGAAATCGAAACTGTTGCTTGCTTTACACCTGCATTTGAACAGTTCGTTGTCTGACGGCTGTCAAATAACTTATCCTACAAAAGTTTTTAAGTCTCAAAACTTCAGCCGCCATCTGATGCATCAGCAGGCTATTGGTTTCCCAGTCGACTCGCAGCCCTGGCAACCAATGCTATAGCGACCGTTGCCATGGCCCGTGCGGGAAAACATGACTGACATAAGTTCGAATCGAATTATATTATAAGTGTTTCTGTTTTGTGATGTAAGGACACCAGCCGGCTTACTTACAGAGCAGAAATGAGAATGGCGCTAAAAAGGTTCTATTATGACGACAGCGCTATGGAGGAGCGCGCGGAATCAATTGAGCGTGCGCGCGCTTGTAATTCGCCTCGTGAACAATGCGGGATTCCTGCAGTTCTGCTGAAAACATTTCAAATAGAATCCCAGCTGCCCAAAGATCCGCACAATCGATTGTAATTGAATTGCACCGTCATTATTCTGCCCCTCAACTCCATAGACAGTGGCGGCAATAACACACAGCCACGTTTATGGATGTTTATTGCACTCGATTACAAACAGTTTGTGTGAACAGGAATAATTACGTTGAATTCACAAATGAACAGTTAGCATACAGTTTAAGACTTTCGCTATTTATTTTTATAAATTTACGGGGGAAAAAATCAAATAAAAGAAGAGTTAAGTTTAGAGACCACAGCGCGGTCATGCACCTGTTGCTTCTGTTGATGAGAATTAATAAGATAAATCATATGATTTTGAAATTAAGGCTAGGTATAAATAAATACGAATGTTTCAGAAAATAATAAATTAAATGTTTATGGTTTTAATCGGATAACCAAAAAAATTAAGTAACAAAAACAAATACCGTGAGGACAGCCATATATAGGCTATGCCAACAATAAGGCGTAATATAAATGCATATACATACATTTATTTATTTTACTTTTTGCAGAGAGCTGGATTGAAAGATGTCTGAACGAAAGCGAGAGCAAGCGCTTCTCAAGCCACTCATCAATTGGAAATATGTCCAACGACGAAAGTGAGTCTAACGAATATAAAAAAAATACAAAATTAGAAACTGCATGAAACATGAACAATTATTTCAAAGGGAACCTAATGTGAGTGTTATGACACAAAAATTCTTTGAAAAAGGAAAAAAAAAAAGACAAGACAACTTTGTTACACTAGTAGTAGCTATATAACATTTTACTTTAGAATTGATAATGATATATTATGTATCATTTCTTTATAATAGCTATTAAATTTAAGGGATTTCTGTTATTTATATAACCGAGTCTGATTGTTGTGGTGGTGTTGTTGTTTTAAAGATGAGGAGAAGGAAAACAACCGAGCATCTAAGCCGCATTCAACACCTGCCACATTACAGTGGTGAGTCCAATCTTCATTAGTCACTTATAAATCATTTTTAAAATCCATATCACCAGACACAGTTACATTATTGAAAGGTTTTAAACCCATAGTGAAATGTATATATATATATATATATAGGCCACTAACTTTTAGGTTTTAATTGACCTATAGAATCAAAATGCTTCAGACTGTGAAGTACAATGTTTGAGACATGTATTGTTATAGTGCTCAATTTTGTGCAATCAATCAAATCATGCGCTTTTTGTAGTCATTTTGTTGATGAATTTTTAATGGTGTGGTTGCTGTCCTGATAGCTTGTAAATGGTCAGGATTCAACTATGTCAAAAAGGAAAACAGACTTACAACCCTGACAGCTTTTTCTAGCAAAATCTTGCCTTTCTCTCCAGTACACTGGCAAAAAAATCCTGTCTATGACTTGTTTCTCTAATTTTAAAAATTATCAAAATGATTTAAATTAAACCTACAGTTGGCCTTAAACATATTAACACTATCTAAAATTTTGCTTATAAAAAAAAGGAATTTTTAAATTTTTTTGATTGTTGAAAATTAGATTTTGAGACTGTATACATAATTATATTTGCAACAATATAAATAGTAGGTATTTTATACCTAATAGTATATTACAATAGTAATCGTAAACTACAGTTATGCTTTCCTTTCCATGTGCATTGACCAAACTGTGTTTTCATCAGGTTGGAGGAGAACTATGAGATCGCAGAGGGTGTTTGTATTCCTCGCAGTGCACTGTACATGCATTATTTGGACTTCTGCGAGAAACTTGATTCCCAGCCGGTCAACGCTGCAAGCTTTGGGAAGGTAAATACCTGGATTCAATCCTTCAGTGATGAAGTCAAATATTCCGTCTTTTATGATTAGTCAGAACTTGATGAGGTAATCATGGAGTTTTCGCTTATTAAAAAAATCCTGTAAACGTGCATGTTCACCTGAAAGAGGAAGGGGGGAAAAATGACATAATACTGGGTATAATGAAGAGCCACAGGCAGTGGTCTTTTTTTACACCTCTTCTGCAAACTCATAGCTGGACAATATAAACAATGAACATGTTCACCCTTGTTCCCACAACCCCTCAACCCACCTACTCATATAGCCGCCCCCCGACACCCTTATCCCGCTCCCCCGGGTCCTGTCGGAGGATATTGAAAAAGAGAGGGGGCCTGGATTAATGTGTAATTAAAGGAAATTTGGAAGGGTGAGATGTTGCGGAATGTTAGATCAGTGGCTGGAGCAGCGTGGGGTGTCCTTTAGGAAGGCTTCATTGATTCAGGACAAAAAAGAGAGAGAGAGCTGGACCTGCCTCCCTGTCTGCTCATTTATCAAGCCAAGCCTGACAGAAACTTCACAGCTTGGCCTCTTTTTTCATCCCACACAATAGAGAGCTTCACTGTTTGCAAAGTTTTCTGCACCGGGAGCTGGACCAAGGAGCTCATGGACAAAAAGCAGAGAGAGAATGAGAGATTGGCAAGAAAAGAAATGTCACTGGACATGTATGAATCTAACAAGATGATTGAGAAGATATTTTTGTCATGGCTGTAACAGATAGCACACTGATGTCATAAAAGCTGTGCCCAGAAAAGCTAAATATATGTGTATTTATTTTTATTTTTTGTCTTTTTACATGATCCAAACAGATAATAAGACAACAGTTCCCTCAGTTAACCACACGGAGACTAGGAACCAGGGGTCAGTCAAAGTAAGTTCCTTATTCAAGAACTTCTAACTTATTAAATTTTTATTAAAAACTTATTTAAAAGCAGTGTTGGGGGTAATGCACTACAAGTAGCTTGTTACGTCATTTACGGATGACTAACTAAACAGATGCATTGCTTTCAATTTTACAACAAATTATGTGAGTTGCAAGTAACGTAAGTGTGCGCTGTGTAAACATGATGGGTAATGTAGTTGTATACTAAATCTTTTATTAGCAAGCCCAGCTCAGGTAAGAAAAAGTAACACAAAAGAAATCTAAAGCATTACTTTCCATAAAAAATAATGCAATAAGTATCTATTTTTTGGGGAGTAATGCATTACTTTTAAAAGTAACTTTCCCTAACACTGCCCACAACTGGAATCATGATTACTATTACAGTTTGGATCAACATTAGGAAAGATTATTAGGCTCTGAGAGATATATCTCCATTTATACTATAAATGCATATAAAAAGTACCAGAGATTATGAAAACCTTTTGAACTGCTTTAGTCACCAAACAAAGTCAAATGTTTATTCTGCCACTCGCTTGTCCCTCTTAGGTATCACTACTATGGAATCGCTGTAAAAGAGAGCTCTCAGTACTACGATGTGATGTACTCTAAGAAGGGCGCTGCGTGGGTGAACGAGACGGGCAAGAAAGAGGTCACCAAACAGACAGTGGCGTATTCACCGCGCTCCAAGCTGGGCACTCTCCTGCCAGACTTTCCAAATGTCAAAGACTTAAATCTGCCCGCCAGTCTGCCAGAGGAGAAGGTAAACAGATCACTAAAACCTCTAACTGCTAACCTCCCTCTCCCTCCTCCTGCCCGCCACCCTCCCCTCTAGATCCTGCTTTCATGTGTCAGACGGACCTTCCCTGGGCCTGGATTTAGATGAGGACCTGGAGGATTTATGTGTTGGTTTCTAGCGAACTCTTAATCTTTCGAGTAGATAATAAGATCTCGCATTGCACAAAGGATGGGCACTAGCTGTCTCGCTTTAAAAAGGCGCCTGTAATTTTAAATGGTTTGTGAGTTTCTGATCTTTAAAGCCTCTTTTTATACACTGGTTTGGCAGGATCTTGTAAATAGGCATTGTTCGCAAAAGCAGCTTTTTTGTTGTTTGGTATTTGTATCCTCTTTCTTCGGTGTTAGAGTCTTTTGGTGTCTTATTAATGCATGCCCATGAGTCAGGAATGAATCTGGTATGACATCATTAACACTAAGTGAATGATTCTCTGCGGGAAGTATTATAAGTCACTTAAATGAGCTTTTTTTCCTCTAAAAGGTCTCAACCTTTATCATGATGTACAGAACTCACTGCCAGAGGATACTGGATACAGTCATACGAGCCAACTTTGATGAGGTCAGATTTTTTTTTTCTCCTTCAAAGCCGTTTAATCTTAATTGGGATGAGGGTGATCAGTTCTGTAATGTTATCGCAATGTTTATTTGTGTTTGGGTAAATGCTTAGGTCCAGAGCTTCCTGTTGCACTTTTGGCAAGGCATGCCACCCCACATGCTCCCTGTCCTGGGCTCTTCTACAGTGGTCAACATAGTCGGTGTGTGTGACTCCATATTGTACAAGGCCATCTCGGGAGTCCTCATGCCCACCGTTTTACAGGCTCTGCCTGACAGGTGGGTCCCATTTCCTATTTTGAATTTATTAAAAACATAATTGATGCATTTGCAGTTTTGGAAAGTGCTGCAGTACTGTACAGAATTACATGCAATCCTTTTTATTTCCTTAGTGTGACATAATTCTGAGAAATATGATATATTTAAAATGGAAAATAATAATTATAGGATTCAATTCATATTTATTCACCAAAATTGGGTGGATTGAGAAATGCCATACTTGGATTTTTGGTAACATTTGATAAGGATGAATTAACTAGTTGCTTATTTGCATGCCTATTATTGGCTATAAAATATTGGCTATGTATTAGTACTTATAAAACACATAATCTGCATGACCATATTTTATATCCCTGATCCTACCCAATGCCTAAACTTAACAACTACCTACTAACTATTAATAAACAGCAAATTAGGACTTTATTGAGGGAAAATCCACAGTTAATGTTCTGTTAATAGAGAGAACTGGACCTTTAACTAAAGTGTGACCATATTTTTATGTGCACACATTTAACATAATGAATGTTGCCTTATTATGAACAACTGTATGACATTAACCCTACTGTTAGTAAAAGGCATCTTTATTTTTATTTTATTTAGAAATCACTAAGATCATAAATCATGCCAAAGTCCATAAATAGGTTTTTAAACTGGACATATTTCAACATGTTACTCTACAAGAAGATGGATAAGGAAGTTGGCATAGCGTTAAAACACCAAACAATAAATCAGCTTTGGTCAAATGGACTTTCCCCTCCAAGCTAAATAAATACCTTGAGTACTATTGCCATTGTTAGCATTATCTGCATTTCATACTATTTGCGTCAGTGTAATTAACTTTCCTGAAAATATCCTGTCAATGACGCATGATTCTTTTTAAAATTGCACCAGACAAAAGGTCCAAACATTCACTGCGTCAGAGCTGAAGTGTAATGTACCACAATATGTCCTTGTTTGTGTGTTTTCAATAATATAGCCTGACTCAGGTGATCAGGAAGTTCGCCAAGCAGCTGGACGAGTGGCTGAAGGTGGCTTTACACGACCTGCCTGAGAACTTGCGCAACATAAAGTTTGAATGTATGTGCAAATATGTACTCTTAAAAACATCAAAATGAATTTTACTGCCATTTCTGAACAGATATATATATATATGTTTTATTCTCAGTGTCAAGAAGATTTTCCCAGATACTTAAACGA
The DNA here is from genome assembly GCA_032353835.1 of Enteromius viviparus. Lineage (NCBI taxonomy): Eukaryota > Metazoa > Chordata > Actinopteri > Cypriniformes > Cyprinidae > Enteromius > Enteromius viviparus. Next base: position 9,338 of record JAUCNO010002147.1, read on the forward strand.
CAAACATCATTAAACCATCTCTGTCAGGTATACGGCTGTTCTTATTCTCCATCATGTTTACACAAATGTTTACCACAAGACATAGTGCAGCGTAAAATTGTAACTGTAAGCTTGCTCTTGCAGGCCTCTCGAACCGTGATCCACAGTGCAGACATCACCTTTCAGATGCTTGAGGACTGGAGGAACGTAGACCTTAACAGCATCACTAAACAGACTCTTTATACAATGGAAGACTCTAGAGAGGACCAGAGGAGGCTTATCATCCATTGTAAGATTTACATGAAAACTTATTAGACCAGACCTAGCCAGTTTCATTCAGAATGATTTATTAGTGTTTCTGTTCTTCACTAGTTTAGTGCAGTGTGTTATTGCAGCAGAATCACATGCAGCGCTGTGTTAAAAGCCCTGCTGGTTTATGATTCGGATTTCACACAGTAGCTGTCAACCAGCACTGAATCCTTCCCACGACCATGAGAGTCAAGCTTTAACCACAGACACTGAGAGGTTAACCCTCACAGTTTGACACCCTGAGGAGCATTTCAAATTCATTTCAGCGTCAACCTCTCACATGACTGATCAGGTCAAAGTTCAAAGATTCTGTCATGTCATCCTCAAAAGAGGGTTCTGAGCTCCTCTCTCTCCGCATTTCATACAGGGATCTCAAGTGTGTGCCAGTTGGATTTTTGCAATTATGTATAAGCTACATTTGCACACAATAAAAACTGATATTGTGAAATGAATGCTTTATAAAATTGCTTATGAGTTCATCATCCTACTCATATGGCTTTAAATCCATCTATTTTTTTAAAGTGTATCAAGAATTTGACAGACTGTTGGAGGACCAGTCGCCTATTGAAGCCTATATTGAGTGGCTGGACTCTATGGTGGAGAGATGTGTTGTGAGGGTAAGTGAAATTCATATTATGCTTAATTTGCTGTATGATTATTATATAGTTATGTATTTCATTTGTGTAGATGTTATGTATGTGTAACATATATCACGTCACATTGCTATCGATGTTGCAAACAGTCGTGCAGCTTAAGATTTGTTTGTAGAAACTAGTTTTTTTGTCTTCTCAGAATCATTTTATTAACAGTAGGAACAGCATTTCTTTGAAATATAATTTTTGTAACATTATGAGTGTCTTAAATTACACTTTTAATTAAACAAGTCTTTGCTTGATAAGTGTTTTAATTTATTACAAATAAATTACTGCCATTTATAATATGATAAATTATCGCTAAATTATTATTAATAATTTTACATAGGATTTGTTATATAGCAAATCTATCTAGCACTGTTTATATGTTCTTTCTCTACAAAATAAATCTGCAGGTGTCCGACCCATGCCACTATAAATGCCGTCACAACATACTTTGAGATGCAATTCTCCAACTTAATAAAGTCTTCATGGCCCCTTTTCGTGCCCATTATAGTCCAGATATGGGCTTGTAAATCTGGTTTCCATGGGAACGTCTACTACCTACCAGACAATAGTTCAATGGGAGGGTGTTTCCTTAGGGGCAAATCAAATAGTTGACTTGTTGACATGTTTTTCGTTCTTGGGGGTTAGACCCAAAGGTTAAGGCCCCTGCGCCCTCCCCCAGGCTTTTCTCATGGTAATACTCCATTTAGGTGGCGGGGAAGAGACCTGGATGCCTGAAGAGGGTAGCACAGCAGTTCCTGCTCATGTGGTCGTGTTTCGGGACCAGAGTTATCCGGGATATGACGCTACACAGCGCACCCAGCTTCGGTGAGTCGGGCTGCACCATTTTATCACCATCATCCTAATAAGGAGAGCAGAGATGAATCATTTAACTCATTGGATTTACCAAGTTAACTAAAAGTTTCAAAATCCATTACACCATGTGTCAACTTTTAACTAAGATGGCAGCTTTGCTAACTCTTGGCTTACACCACCTAGCTGTCTATGGCAAAATAACTGAAAGAAGGGCCATAAAAGAGGTAAAGGCCCCCCTCCCTGTCAGCTCTGTCTGTGAATATCAAAGGCACAGCTGGTTGCAGTGTTTTGATAATGCAGCTCTCTGTACAAAACAGCTAATTAACAAAGGCTAACCCCCACCAAGTTTTTCCCCCTTCTTCCCATTTTATGACCGGGCAGTATTGCGCCCAGTCCGCTGAATAGCCGCAATGTTTATTATGCACATAGTGGCTGGAGTTGCTAACACAATGCGAGGATTGTACCATGCTCCTTATGAATTCTTTCCCCCATCTCATTCAAAACATGGACTCAAAGCATCATATGCTTCAGTAACTCTGTAGTGTTTATGGTTGGGCCGCTAGCTTGGTTCTGACTTGGTTTTGTGCTTTTACCATTTAAATGTGCTTCAGCAAATCAGTTAGATTCGAATCGCATTTGATTGGCTAATGCTGTATGGGGATACACAAAGCCTTAATGTATTACTTTGACAGGTGACTTGAATTGGAGTAAATGGGATTGTTTGTATTTATAGGCTCATTCCATCTGATCCATCTCATGTTTGATGACTACGTACTGTACCTGCTTGAGTCTTTGCACTGCCAAGAGAGGGCCAATGAACTGATGAGGGCGATGAAAGGAGAGGGGACACCAGGTGAGATCCATTCCATACAAGCAATAGAGCCAATCCATGGCTTTAATCTGGAGGGAAACACAGACAGCTAATTTCTCACTAAAATTGAAAAAAAGTCGTTGTAATTAGTTCTTTAGTGATGCTACTTAAGATAGTTACCTTAATATGCACAGTCAAACCTCAAGAATGAATTTTTAAGCTTAAGTTCAAAAACCCAACTATATTATATGTGATACACAAATTTCTAAGGCCTCTATCAACGTGATCAAAACAAAACTCCCAATGCTGAACACCATCTACAACATAACTTCTGTTGCCTGCTTTATTAGTTTATAAAAAGTTGCTTTAAAAAGTAAAATACCTTTTAGTATAATCCTTTTTTTCCCCTTGCAGTAAAAACTACTTTGTAAAAATAGCATTTGAATAAATTATATTTATGTTAATTTCATGCATGTAGTCTGTTATACTGTTCTCATTGATTTATTTTACAAATGTTCAGAATTTTATTTAACTATTTGGCCATATAAATATAAAACGCTACACCAAGTTGCATATTTTTGTTAATTTCTGAATAACATTTTAATAAAAGTTAGGCGGGTTTTTTTTTTTCATATGAGCTCCATATTTTTCAGTATCAATCTATATAAACCATTAAAAGCCACAAAAACACTCATGCAAACTATGAGATATTGTGAAATGACTATTAAAGACCAGCATGTAAGAATGATCTGTCTGGTGGAAGAGGTTGTGGAACATTGTCTTACAGGCTAAACTGGTTGAACAGGATTGTCACAACTGGTTAAGATAGTTGAGGAGGATAGTGCTGGAGCACACCAGCATTCAAAACATGTGATGGTTGCAAGTTTTCAAAATCACTTTAAAACAAACATTTTGATCTTTACTGCTATAGCAGATTCTGGGGAAGAGCTGATGCTCATGAGTTCCACCCCCACTTCTACGTCACCTGGACCCTACTCTCCCACCAAGTCTGTTCACTCTGTAGGTGTACCAGCAGTGGGCTCCCCCAATTCAGCCCAGTCTCCAGAGTACACCAGCATATCAGCTACCACAGGTAAATAATGTAGAACTGACTCTAGACCGATTCTCAAACTCAAATTTGACATCACAGTCTTACATTCAGTGGCACATTTGGCTTGGCTCCATTCCATGCATCCATTAAAACTGTATCGGATCATTTAATTAACGAGCCAAACACGTTTCTCTGTATATGTATGTTTGTGTATGTGCCAGGAGCTGTTCAGTCATATACCTGGTCCCTTACATACACAGTGACAACCTCAGGTGGCAGCCCACCCGAGCCCGGATCCCAGCTTTCTTGCATGAGAGGCGGACCCCCTCTACACAGCTCCTCGTCTGCTCACAGGATGCCAGTTTACCCACATCGAGATGAGCATGGGTGAGTCCCTGAATTCATTAGACATTACATGATGTGCTAAATACAACATTACAGTGTGGATTGTGACATTTTTGGGAGATTTATACTCTTTAAACTTTTTTCTAGGTATACTGGCAGCTATAATTACAGCAGCTACGCAAACCAACACCATCATGCTATCCAGAGTCAGTACTCCAGTTTAACCCATGAACCAGGGCTGCCCACCCCTCTGCACTATTCCTCATATCACCGAACTTCCTCGCAGGTTAGGCTCGTCCCACCAAAATGATAAAATCAGTATTATTTTAAAATTCGCAGGCACTGAACTATTTAGAAAACACATTTTTTATAGAATATAGCTTTGCAATTTTCTCACTGCAAAAAAGAAGCTTTTCTAGCATAGATTTTTTTAAATCTAAAATACTAAGAAATTCTTAAATCAAAAAGGATTTTCAAGACAAGAAAAAAATTTTGTCTTGTTTTCATAAAAAAAACCTAATCTGCCAATGAGATAGGCAAAATAATCTTTATTTTTTTTTAATAAATAAGATTGTTTCTTAACATAATGGCAGATTTTTAGCTTGTTCTAAG
>JAUCNO010002148.1:0-13889 GCA_032353835.1 Enteromius viviparus
TATATATATATATAGAGAGAGAGAGAGAGAGAGAGAGAGAGAGAGAGAGAGAGAGAGAGAGAGAGAGAGAGAGAGAGACTCTTTATATATATATATAAACCCAGTACCTTTAAATTAGCAGCCTAAATTAACCATCTAGTGGTCACATCGCATTTGATTTGGATATGCATTTACTTATGTTACGCCTATACTGATCATGTAATTTAATTTATTTATACAGCTGGGGGGGAAACAGTTTTATACTATAAATAAACAGAACTTACCTGGTTTGGACTATTAAGCAGTCGGCTGAGTCGTTAAGAAGAGTGTCAGCAGTCTACAAAAGAAGATGAATCAGCTGAATGGAGGAGTTGCTTGAGTTCACATCACCTGATGATCGTCGAGCTTCTTTTGACAACAGCGCATCTCCAGCTGTTCATACTGTAGCAGCATCACTCAGAGAAACAACGCCCCTGATGCCTTCCCATTGGCTGAAATCGACGCCAATCATCTCCAGCTCTTCCCACAGCAGCTGCATCACACAGAAAATGCCACGCCCCTGAGGCGTTCCTATTGGCTGAAGGAGACGCCAGTCATCTGCGCTTGTTCTCACCGTCAGCAGCAGTCGCTGTAGAGCTTTATTGGCTGCGAAAAAACGCTATTACTTTTATTATCTGTCATTCATTCAATATAAATCTCCTCAGATACTTTAACTTGGCCACACTTTAATATTTAGTGTACAAGGGTTATAGTTTAGGCTAATGATGCAGTTAAAGGGAACAGCGAAAGAAGAAAGATTAAGAATATTGTCATATTTTTACGTTAAGTAAATTAAAAACTGTAAAAAACGCGATGACGCTATTAAACCAGTTTATTCACCTATTAAAATTAATAACGCAATAAAGAATAAAGACATGCAAATATTAAACCAGGATTAAACTGAACTAAAAAAGCCTTTATGTTCTGAGATAAAATTTAATGATTAAATATATATAGCCTGTATATTTAAACAAAATGATATATATATAATTATATTTATGCAATGCAATTATATTTATGCAATGCAAAAACATAACTGTGTTGCATACTGGCAGGAGTTTTAGCCTTTAGGGTCCAAAGCTAAATTTCCTAAACAATACTTTATAATTCAGTTAATAAAAAAGAAAAAGAAAAAAAAGTATATAGAGAAGCAGAAAGTATCATAAAAAATGTATATGTAATTACAGTATACAGATAATTAATTTAATTTTTTACATTTAATTTTAGGGGGAAAATTATAAATAAATGATGAATATATATAATTTCAACATATAGGTTTAGCTGAACATTTTATGTCCATATCTTTACAATATGTTTTATTATTATTCTTTTTTAAAATAAAATGAAAATATCTATGCATAAATTTTCAAATTAAAATTTTTCATATTCACTATCATTATTGTTTACACCAGGGTACCCACCTCAAAATACGTATTTAAATCACTATAAAAACAATAACATATTCCCAGTTTCATACAGGGCGCAGAAATTCATTCAAAGGTCATTTTAGCGAGTTTCCATTTTTGTAATTTATCTCAGAAGGCCCTTATGAACCCACAGACTACTTCCCATAAACAGTGACAATGAGACGCACAAGAGAAATCTACTTCACATGCTGTAAAGAGGTTACCAATATCTCTCACTCATGAACACAGTGTTTAGTTCCCCTTTGAGAGTTTAATCTGCATATCATCTGATGCAAGAAACAGCAACCTCATGTCATGCTCCCGAACGTCCCTCAGCATCCCTCCTGAAGGAAGCTCCCTCCAGTCTGGAAGGAACAAATATAAACATTGATTTTAAGGCACCCAGTGAAAAGGGTCAAAAAAGGAATTTTAACTAACAGACATCATTCCAGTTGATTCATTACAGTATAGGACAAATGCTTTGCAATGCTTTGCATTACAAGAAATGCTACATTTAAATGAGAAGTTTTGTAATTTCCAGAAGAAAACAATTGAAGCACTGTATAAAGCCAACTTCAAAATTTCGTTGACATATTAAAGGTTTTCTTATATTTATTAATCACTTCATGAATTTAAAAATACTGTGAACAGATAGAAAAACAATAATTTGACATGTATCCTTATTTGTAAAAGTAGCCTATTACATAAATACGTTTAGTATTTTGGATGTTTATTTCACTAGTCTGAAAGAATACAAGCTATGAAAAAAACCTCAAACCACAAACTGACCAATTTTTCCTGTGTCTCGCCTAAAAAGGCATACTGAATATTCAGTATAATTTATGAAGAACATAAACATTTCATTTAGGGTTGGAGCATTTAAAAAAAAAAATAATAATAAATTAAAAATAAAATAAAATAAAATAAAATAAAATAAAATAAAATAAAATAAAATCATGGTTACTATTTTTGTTATTTTATCATTTAATATAATTAAATGTAACCAAACTCTATCCAAAGCTTCACTATATGCAACAAAATAATGTTCTACTCCTGTACTAAAGATTGCACTCTAAAGGTTCAAGTTCTAAAAATTCTTGCTTGGCGTTAATGGTTCCATTAAGAACATTTAAAATCAAAATGAAACCTTTTCACTACACCAAAGTTTCTCTATAGTAAAAAAAGATTCTTTTGATAATTACAAATGTCTTCATACTATTAAAAATATTGTTATTTTGAGAACTTTCAGAATTGTTGTTCCATTTTAGAACCTTTCTTTTTAAGGGTGTAAAACCTTAAGTTAACTGGAACCTTTTTGTAAATTCAAGTTTATAATAAATTTATACATTTATAGCAGTAAATATAATTAAAACCCTTCATAACCACGTCTCATATAGAATAAAGTCTGGAAAGTGTCAAGTGTCAACTTTTTTTTTTTTCCCTGAAACTTCTCACTTCTGCTTTTGACAACATCAGCGGCCTGTAGTTTTTGTACATGTGGTGAGTCTCTCGGATTCAGAAATAGCCTCTCTGGTCAGCGTTCATGTTCAGGCGATTCTTCAGGCGATGTTTTTTTAGTGTCTGGCTTATCGCGTTCAGCACAGCGGCAGACCTTTAGTTCCCATCAGCCCATTCTGAGAAAAAAAACCCCACCTGCGAGATCAGGGTTATCAGGTAACAAGCAACATTTCACCTTTATATATATATATATACACTTAAATAAATGCTTATAAAATTCATTAAACAATGTTCCTGATATAGGCCTACCATAGGCTTGATGCTCTTTATCTCTTTAGCACTGCTTCTTCACCTGAAACATATACAAAAAAGAGCAAAGATGATAGTTTTTCCCTTTTTCATCAGGAGGCTTGTATCAAATGTCATATATTTTAGAGTAATTTATAATCGAGCACTAGTTCTTAGAAATGTGATTGAAAGTGGGCTATTTTTCAAAAAAGCTTTCCATTGCTTAACTGAGTTCTCCGGAGTGCAGTGCTTGTCTCTATGGCAACGGAGCAAAGCTTTATCAGTTTTAAAAGGCTGCAAACTGCCTCTATTTGCACCACTTTCAAAAAATCACAAAAGAAGCAATGCAGTCGCAGGGTCTCTTACCTTAGTGCTCTCAAACCCTGCTCCATCCCTCCTGGTCTATAAATATTTCTTGTTGTGTAGTTCAATTGTGCAAAAATGTTAAAAGCCTATACATATTTTTGTGAATGACACTATAAATATGAACTGTTTTAATGATCTAATCATGCAAGTGTAGGCCCATTTCACTCAAACCCACCAAAACAAAAGCGTTTTTAGCAATCTAGCAAGCTCGCACATTCAAAGAAAATATATTCTGCTTTGCAGATAAGGTGAATAACACACTAATAATAAATAATTAGTGATGCCAAATTATTTAGCGCAATTAATCACAAAAAAAAGTTTTGGTTTACATAATATATGTGCTGGGTATATTTATTATGCATATTGTGCAAATATATATTTAATAAAAATATGTTATTTTATATGAATATTTATAATATCAATTATATGAATACAAAATATAAATACGTGAATATATTTTCAAAATATATACTGTATGTGCGTGTATTTATATAAAAATACATATATATACTATGAGGAAAAAACAATAGTAATCGCTGTTAATCGTTTGACAGCACTGTAAAGAATACTACTGTATATTATAAGAATACTTATATTCTTACATCTCTTCTTTTTTCTAGTTTTTACTATTCTGCACAATGTTTAAAACTTTTGCAAGCACTATCAGATTATTGCCACCTTATGCCTCTATTAAAGAGGCATCTATTTGCAATATCAAAATAAATTTATTTTGAGTGCTTGCTCATCTGCAATACATCTACAGGACGTTTCCTTTCACCATCAGATGTTTCACAGACGTTTAAAAGCAGTTTTAGTATGTTTATGATTGAGAATATGCGTAAAACTGACCTCTTACAGACAGTCGATATTTGTACACATTAGATGCTTTCCACATCAAGTGTTGATTTCAAAACATATACAATAAGACTAATTAAAAAACGTTATATCTTTCTTATCTCTATCTCTATAATTAGTGTTCTACACCTGTTGCGCGCACTGAACAACAAACAAGTACATTCTTCTGGAGAGAATCCAATTAAGCAAAGGACGAGGGAGCTGCTAGCTGCATTGCTTGGGCGAATAAATCCAAATAGAAACTCCATTGTTGCATGCAAAAGTTTTTAATCTGGGGATTTAGAGTGGATCACATGCTCTGACTGAACACCAGCGGCACGAGAGCACGCGCATTCCACAGCAGCCTCTCGAGCATCGTTTGTTTTCCTTGTCAAGAAACCCGCAAACAGAAAACATCAAGAACAAGTGGGAAAACATCGTTTCTGATGGGCTTTCACGGAGTTGGCGGTTTGTTTACATAGTAAATCGGGCATTTCTTCGCGGTCGGACATGACGCATTCCTACAGTCAGCGTTCTCTCGTGCTCCTCGCGTTTTTAGGGACTTCGTCCGCGATAATGTCCGTCTTGTCCGTCATTTTGATCTTCCAGCTCCAAACGCAACAGGCTGTTATAAAGGACTCGTCCACTTTCGGCTCGAGTGAGATCACAGCTGTGTTGATGCCCGTTTCCACGGTCCTTTCAGCCTTGTCTCTGACACTCAACTTGAGCTCAGTTGTTGTGTGTTTGCTTCACAGCTATTTGGCTACTGAAATATGCCGAGGAGACCCAGATACACGAAGGTACGCTTATGTAGACACCTTATTGTAGAATTAGATACAGAATCTCAAACCAAATTCGAAAGAATCATAACAAAAGGACAATTTTCAAGCAAAACAACCCCCAACAAGATTTTAACAGTTGTAAAACCCTTAATAGAGAATGATTCATCAACTAAAGATAACCTTGAATGACATTTAAAGAGAGAAAAAGAGTTAGCTAGTAATTGAGGCTTATTTAATGGACTTTTTAATTTGATTTTGACCTCCAGAACAATATTTGTAGAGATTACCCAGGTTTTAACACTTTAAAATCACTTCTTACTCAAAGAACATTAATTATTCTGTCTATTATGTCTGTTTGTTTTGCAAATCGAAGCCCTGCTGTAGGCTACTCATCTATACAGCATGAAATGATCTCAGGTTTTGCTTATATCCCATAGGGGCGACTGGTTTCTATTGGACAGCAGGGTTGTCCGGCATGTGACTATTGGACTGTTTTGCCTTGGAGTTTCAGTTTACTTAGCTGGTAAGTGCTACACAAAAACCACATGGAAGTCTTGTCATGAATTATAATAAAAAACTTTAATCATCAAGTTCAGTTTATACACATTTACAGAAAAGTTACATTGACCTTATAACAACAAGTGAAGAATTAATGTGCAAAATATGAACAAATAAGACCTAAAGCAGCTTATAAATGTCATGTCCATCTTTACATAACAAGCTATTTACTTTGTTTTAGTTAAGGAAGCCCATTTCAGAAGAAAAAATGGCAATCTTGAATTAATATCTTGCAATTCAAATCTAACTATTTGGAATTTATAGCTGAACATTTTTATTTATTTTTCAATGCAACATTAAATCTCGCAATGACAATATTTTCCTTGCAATTGCAATATTTAGAATTTTTATTTTAATATTTAGAGTTTAAACATTTTTTCTCCAACTCACACATAAAATTTCATGTGTATTTAATTTTTTATGAAACCATGTTACAATGCTACATTAAATCTTGCAAATGCAATGTTTTTTTTGTGCAACTTGCTTTAACTCACAATTTCCCTTAAACATTGCAAACTGTGACTTTATATTGCATAATGTGACATTAAATCTTGGAGCTGCAATATACATTTACCGAATTGTGACTTCATATCTCACAATTTGTTTATTTTCTTATTTTGAAACTTTAATGTAAAAATAGGCTTCCATATTTTAGAGTAGCAATCATTAACATGGCGGCACCAAGCAAACATAGTATACGGTTTTATCCAGCTCTTCATCCGTTTATATCCCAGAGCTGTGCTTTTCTCCTGCATCTTTTAGCATGCCAGGTTCCAAAGCTCTTTTCCTGTGGAAAACAACAATGCATTAATTTATATTCATCATGCAGATGACACAGCATGGAGTGATTTGACATAAATATTTCATTTTTTCCCCTCACAGCCATGTCTATTTACATGTTATTGGTGTTTGAAGTCGAGACGGGCATAGCTAGCGTGTGCGTGCTTTCCTCCGGTGTCCTCGTCCTGTTACTCATCGTTGTTCACTCCCTAATACGGGCCGCACACACAGCCAAACACTTCCGCGATGAACATGCCCACACCATGTACCACAGCAACCCTGAAAACATGGCTGGAATCCGTACGTCGAACCTAAGCCTCGCGGAAAAACCACTGAGGCAGCACAGCTTAGCCAACCTGCACAGCTATTTCATCAACCCCGCTCACATCGATCCTAAATCCCACTACTCTGCATCTAACGGCCCTCGCAGCGATACGGACGGCTACAGCGGCGGGAGCGGACGGACGCACAGGACACTTTCCACAGAATCCGGCCTGTTTCAAGCACAGGCCAAACCCTGGAACGGGGTCAACAGCGAGATGAGATCTGTACTTGCTAGAAAAGCCCCAACCAAGGACTCGACTTTAGTATGAATGGTATCACATCCAGTTCAGTGTTGCCCAGAAATGTTCATTCGGTCATTAATTACTCACTTGCATGTCGTTGCTAACCTGTATGACCTTTGTTTATCTTCTGAACACAAGTTGGGATGTTTTTGATCAATTTCGAGAGCTCTCTGTACTTCTGTAGACAGCAACGCAACTGCAATATTCCCAGATCCAGAACATTGGTAAAATAGTCCATGTGACATTAGTGTAAAACAATAACAACATCATTTATTCAACAATTCTTGTCCTTGAGTGACCATCCTCCACCATTTTGGAGAACACCCCAGTGGCCGGATGCATTAAAGGTTAAGACTAGTCTGAAAAGTTAAGTCAGCTAAATTTTTCTTTTAGACCGGTTATAGCTTTTTTTTTTTTTTTATTCAGTTACATAAAAATGTAGATTAGTCTAATCCAAAAAATAAAACCGATTCCTCTTGGCTCACCTCTTAAGACACTGTCTTAACATGGAGGCTGAGTTTATGCAACCGGCCCTAGAACGCGTAATCAGCACCGTTTATGACATGGCGAGCATGCTAAACGTAACTATAAGTAACTTTGTAGCTTCATGTCGACTAATTCTCTTTAATTTGCAACTACATGTCAACAAACTCTCAGAGTAGCCTTAGGGTTAGAACAAGTTGGCACGTACTTGCATAGTTTCTGATAGTATCCTATGGACCCATCAAAATAAAGTTTTAGAACAGGGTCATCAAATTCTGTCGTGGAGGAAGTTTAGTTCCAATGCATTTTTCAAACACACTTGAAGCAGCTTATCGAGGTCTTACTAGGTACACTTACTAGGACCAAGTTTGATGAACCCTGTGTTAGAAGATCTAGTACTCTGCTAGTTGACATGCAGTTGCAAACTTACTTACTGTAAAGTAGACTATCGAAATAAAGTGTTACAGAATAGTTTTCTTTGTGCATAAAACGTCAGAAAATTACATTGAACCACTGATGTCACATGGACTATTTTAGCAGTGTCCTTGAACATTGTGGTCTATGGAGGGTCTCAGATTTAATCAAAAATATCTTCATTTGTGTTCTGAAGATGAACAAAAGGTCTTCCAGGACATGAAGGCGAGTAATGACTGAATTTTTACATTTGGGTGAACTAACTCTTTAAGGTTGGCCTTATATAATACACGATGTGGCTTTATATAACAGGCCTCATTTAATATATATATGCATAGACAGTTGTGGCAAAAAGTTTGACATGATAAGTCTCTTATGCTCTGCATTAATGTGACAAAAACATTTACATGGTAAAAACATTAATATTGTGAAATATTAATGCGGTTTAAATAATTGTTTTCTGAAGGATTAATGATGTGATGTAATGAAAATTCAGCACTGCATTACAGGAATATTTATATAATAGAAAATAGTACCGTGATAATATTTCATATAATAGTGCTGCTTTTTCATCAAATTACTGCAGCTTAAATTATTTATGTGACGTTAAAAGCAAAATGTGTAAAAAACTCTGTACACCTAATATCAGCTTGCAGGTGTTAGATCACTCTAATTGTCGAAATGTAAAATAATAATGTGAAATTACTACTGCAGTACTTGAGAATTTGTGTAGATGTAGGATTTTTCATTAAAAAAAGCTTTTGGAACAGAACAATATTTTGCAACAGAACAACACAAGTTAAGAAAAACATAACTGAATAACTTATGTCATAAAACTGAAATGCTAATACATATTTTTAATTCAATTTTGCACATAAGCTGTCAGATCACCACTAAACACTGCATGCGTGATGTAGAAAGAAACCAAAAAATGAAGTAAAACTAACCTTGGAGAAAGACTTCCGTGAGTCAAGTGTGTGTGGGTGTATCGTTTGGATTAATTGCAGGTTTCACATCACTGAAGTGACATGGACATTTAAAAACAGAAAAAGTGAGCAAATTAAAAGTGAAGCAAACAAGCAAAGAAAAATTACAGGAAGCCAATGCCATGTTTATATTTAACAGTGAGGCGATATATAAAACCAAAAAGAAATGAAACAATAACGTAAATGCATGTAATTGCATTCAAGTGGATAGTAGCTACAACCTTCGTCCCTGCGAGCTGCTCATCTGTTCCTTCAGCGAAATGGCTTGCCGGAGCAGACCGTCGATGTTCTTGAAATAGAGACTACTATTTGTCATGCTTTTAACCGCACTGAAAAACAAAGACACACATACACAATAAACAGACATTAAGAACATTAAATAAAGCACTACATAACATACATACTCAACTTGTGTAATGTATATCTTACCTGCATGCATATTCAACAGTGTAGATCGCTCCTTGGCTTTGTTCCTCCCAACTCTGCATGTCTGTCTACAAATTATTAATTATAATAAAAGTAAATATAGATTTTGTGTTTACAATGTACAAAAATACAAACATAAAAGAAAATACATACATGAGATCTGGATATTTTGTCTATGAATTTATAATTCTAACACGTAGGTCAACTTGATAATAAAATAACATAATACTAGGGCTGTGCATTTAATCGCAATCGCAAAAAAAAATGCAATTTAAGCACATGCAATTTCTAAATCACATAAGGCTGCAATTTTATCTATTAATTCATTTAGATTTTTATTCAGAATTTTTTTATTCAGAAATTATTGCAATTAACGCAATTATATATGTATATATTTATGTATTATCATATGTGCACATTTGAATGTTATTTAATTCATTGTGAAATGTTTTCTTATGCACTTCTTATGCACTGAATACATTTAGAATGCATGTATCAAGCATGTTTGAAAAAGAAAAAACAGTTGCCAAAATCGCAATATTAAAAAAAAAAAAAAAAAAAATCGCAATATGATCATTTTGTCCATATTGCACAGCCCTAACATAATACTACATTAGATTTATCATGCTGGTTTTCCATACACAAAGTGCTACAAAAGTACCAAGACAATACGTTAAACTTAAACAGGTCAACAATAAATCAGTACAACACTTAAGCCAGCTTGAATAATAATAATAATAATGTATAACGGTCTTTATCATACCCGAAGCAGTACAAATTAATAAAAACATGGTAGAAGACAATAAATAAAAACAATAAAACGTGACAAAATATAGAACAGAAAATAACAAAAAGGTTAAATTCAAAAATATTAAAAAGGTTATGTTAACAAGTGCATACGACTTTGAAAAGATTATTGTTTTAACAGTTGCTTGTAACAGGAAACAATAATACACAACATGACATTGTTTTCCAGCTAAACAGCTAACAGTATTTATTTAATAATCGACTAAAGTGAGATTCTGAAGTGAAACCTGTGAGATTCTAATATGGCAGGTCAATGTTAATCATTCAGGCAAAAATAACCAAATTACAGTGTTTAGGCTGTCTGTATCAGTGTAATATAGGCTTTGCAACGCATCAAACACATCAAATCAGGTACCTTGTGTTGCACGAGCTCTGGTAGGGATCTCCTCACGTGCTCTTGTAACCTATAAAGCGCTATCGACGGTTCATTGGCCAAAACATACATACTCTCAGTGAATTTATCAGTCACTGTAGCAGAAATAAACAAAACATATAATCAGTATCCCTCCCGCAGGTTCATATCAAGTTATGTGTAATCTCGTACTACTGACGCGCTTAGATAGGGCGTCTAATAAATATTGTAAATTAAATGTTAACACTGAAACGTCGTAGATTATAAAACATGAATTAGTAGACATTAAAACTCTGCATCTATTCACGGCATACCTCTTTTTACTTTCAACTGCATTTCTTGATCCTCCATTTTTATTAAATATTAACATATGATATAAATGTCCTTCTGTATTATCCAGACGCTGTTGTTTCCCTACAAGTGTGCTCCCAAAACATCACTCGGAGTAACATCAGGCCAATAACTAGTTCCTAGCCACTAGTTCTGGAGATTTTGATTCATTTAAGTGAATCGATTCATTTGAATCGGCTTACCAATCAGGATTCACTGAATCGTTTAGTGGCCATTTCTGCAGGTAGGTGACAGCGAGCGAGTCACTGAACGAAGCCGAACCATTCATGACTATTGAAATGGTAAACAACTTTTTTATGTAATAAAAGGAAAGCACAGAAACGTTTACAAATAAACATTTCAACCAAGGAAGCTGATGTTCATAAAGCTATTGAAAAATACAATAAACATTCAGAATTAAATGCAGACAGACAGAAAGACGGACAGAAAACTTAAAACATCTTATTATAAGTAATAAAGTAGGGCGTATTGATAAGTAGATAAAACCAATAAAATTCCATTTCCCAGCTCACACTCCGTCTTAGAAGGTAGTAAAACAGTCACGAGCCTCAAGGAGTCAGTGAACTGAAACGGTTCCTAAAAGATTTGTTCAAATCCCCCGACTCGTTCACGAAGCCCACTTCAAGCTAGTGTTCTAACACTAATTGTTAAAAAAAGATGCGATTAATTACGCGGCCAAAAGTACGATTTTATTATGAGAAAAGTACATTTTCATACGATGTCATTTAATAGACTTTGAATGCGCGCGAGTTCAATGCACTTGCATTTCAGTTTCACTTTTGCAACCGAATCAGGAAACAAAAGCAGCATATACGATCATACCAACCTGTAAAGTTTAAGATCATGCAAACACTCGAAGGTAAGTCATATTTTGTAATTTTCTATGCGTATTATTACATACTTGCACGTAAAATTGGCGCTAATCTTGTTTATTTCCTGTTTATTTATACTTTCTATATTGCGTACATTTAAAGGTGTACTGATTATGGAAAACCGAAATGATGAGAATGCTGTAAACCACTCGACCACTCTGACAAATAAACAGCGGGGGAATGAAGTCACAGTCCGACCCGCCACTTTAGACAGTGAGTCTGCCACCACCTCCTATACATACAAACGCTGACATTTAATAGTCATTTTAATGTAATTAATTGCATTTAATTATGTCTTGTAGACCTTTCAATTCATCAGCTTGCGGCCCATGGAGAGATTTCACAACTGGAATTACATTTATCCAAAGGTATCAATAAATACACAATACTTGGTGAAATAAATAAACAAATGAATCCGGCTCATACATGACCAAATGAATAAATATGTATTTATATGGGTAATCTTGCAGATGGTTCTCTACTTAACAGTCAAGATGAGCGAGGTTTCACACCACTAATGTGGGCTGCTGCTTTTGGAGAGATAATGATGGTGGAGTTCCTCCTTCAGAAGGTGAGAAATACACATTTTTACAGCCACTAAGCCTGGACTATATATACTTTTTTTTATAATTTTATGTTATATTATGTTAGGGAGCAGATCCAAAAACACTCGCTAGAGAACGAGAAAGTGCCTTGTCTTTGGCCAGCGCAGGAGGATTTGCTGATATTGTTAATATTCTCCTACAACAAGGCGTAGATATTGATTCCTATGACTGGGTATGTGCAGATTTGGAAACTATTCTTACAACCTTACAAATACATCATACACAACCATTCAATACCGCAGGGACATTTTCCAGATCTAAAAACGTTTACTTTGACAGAATGGTGGGACCCCTCTTCTGTATGCAGTTCGTGGGAATCACACAAAATGCGTTGAAGCTCTCTTAAGTAAGTCTTCAAAATATTCCCGCAGTTTATCAGTTGTTATGATGAACTAAAGCAAGTCTGTGTTTAGAATGTGGTGCAGATATCACGTTTGAGGCAGACTCTGGCTACAGTCCCGTTGCTCTCGCCGTTGCATTGGGCCACAAAAAAGGCAAGTCTTTTCTTACACTGCAGTACATTAATAATAAATAATACATTTTAATTGTATTAATTATAACTAAGTCTTCCAACTTGTCTGCAGTGCAAAAACTGCTTGAAGATCACATTTTGAAGCTCTTTCGGGAACCAGTCTCAGTGCCTGAAAACACATGAGAAAGGAATGCTCTTACGAGACATACTATAATCCTGCATATGTTATAGCTTTATTTTGACAATGGAGATGTGTTTTGTATCATTTTTAATTAAAAAACTTTTTTTTACAAATGTGTGATCCATGTGTGTTGATGTGAATACAGTCTATGTAGAAACAAAGGAAATGAGGTCAAAAGTAACACCAGTTGAATTTTTTTTCCTGTGAGTAGGTGGAAATAAATTTCACATCCAGGTTGGCATTCCCGCCTCTTCATACTTCCTCTTTGTCCTTTTCTCAAAACATTACAAAAACTTTTCCCCCAGGATATCCAGTGTGTAAACAATTATTCTTCCAAAAAAGTCAGCGCTGTTTTCAAATACTATTTTTAGCCTCTGAACCGAAGGGGCATCTTGAATGGGAAAACTGTGGGTGAAGAATCAAGGATTTGATAAGCTTGGGATAAACTGAAGACACGGGCGATTTGGCCGTTGGCCAGGAACTGAGAGAAAACAAAAGTTGTAGAAGGCTACTGTACTAGAACAGTCGACTGACTGAGAAGAGAGAATATGGTGAAACATGCATTTATCGAAGCCGATGCAAAAATAACAAAAAGTGGTGATTGCTGGAATAATATTGAACCATCTGGAAGGATATTTGTAGACAGTTGTTGTCCTCTGGATAGAAGTCTACAATATGTTTGAGATCCTCTTCTTTGGCAGAACCTGTAGAAAACACACTTCAAATGATTATTGTTTATTTGTCTCTCTCTTTTTATGAAAATTGTTAATCATATAAGGCCTGGGGTTAGAGATGCACCGATTGCATATTTCTTGGCCGATTCCGATTTCCGATTTTACAGTAGGTGTGACCTGCCGATTCCGATTTTTGCCGATTCCGATTTT
>JAUCNO010002149.1:0-13888 GCA_032353835.1 Enteromius viviparus
ACTGCGAAATAGAAGAGATTTCGCCATTGGATGCCAAAGAGGTGCCAAAAGTCAGGGTGGATAGGCATGACTTTGAAAGCAGAGGTAATATCTACTTTGGCCATCCAAGCTCCTTTACCAACTTTTTTGATGAGTTCGATGGCTTGTTCGACGTTGTGGTATTGGAGAGAGAATTCCTCTAGGGGAATTAGACTGTTAATGCTGGGGGTTGAGGAATTGTGGGGAGATGAGAGGTCGATAATGAGCCTCTTTTTTCCTGAAAATTTCCGAGTTGCAATGCCGATGGGGCTGACTCGGTAGGTACTAAATGGTGGAGCAGGGAAAGGTCCGATCATAAAAGTGGAGTCTAATTCTTTTTTGATTAGAGCATCCACTGAATCTGGTTCGGTTGAGGCGGATAGGAGGTTGGGGCAGATGAGAGACTGGGTGGGAATGGAGATGACGCCTGGGTGGAAACCGTTAGTTAGTCCTGATAATAGAAAAAGGGAAAAGTTAGGGTCGGGATGAGAAGACAATTCAGTAGCAAGACAAGAAATATTGACAGGAGTCGATAAATACTTTTTGGGATGTTTATTGTAGGAAGGACAGATAATTTTTGAGTGGGCCCCCCCGCAGAATGAGCAGATATGGAGGAATTTGCAACTTGACCGGTAACATTTATTGGAATTAAAGCTGAGGCAGATGTTAGAGAGTGAAGAGGAGGGGGGGGCGGGGCGAATGGAAAATAGAGATGGAATTTTAGGTATATAGCTGGTGCTTTTGGGCTTGGGAGGGGGGGAGGGAGTGTTGGAGGGGGAAGAAGAGAAAGGACAGGCAGAAGATTCGTGGGTGATGGACCTGCAGATCGCACAAGTGAAGTTACGACAGCCGGTGAAAATCCTATTGTGAAGGTCTAGGTCCAGGGCGCCCCAATAGATAACTTGGTTCCAAAGGGACACCCTGGCGGCGGCTTTGGCGGAGAACATTTTATGATAGGTGTAAAAGTGTGTGCCTCCATAGGAGGACGCGAGCTCCGACACAATGGCCAGGTAATCATGGAGCTCGCGCCTCCTATGGGGATAAACGGAGCATATGATATCGGTAAACCTAAGGAAAGCTGCAGAAAATTCAGGGAAAGTGAGTGGACGGGAGGCATTTGAGGGGGGGTTTTTGAGTGTAATTGTAATGCTATCGTACTCCACCTGGCGATCTGCAGGGTTGGGGGAAAAGGGTGAAAGAAGTGAAAAAAGATCAATATCTTTACCTGAAAGAATTTGGTGGCGGAGGTGGGAGGAAACCAGGGTGGGTTCAGCGGCAAGGGCATTAGCAGGAGCTGGCAGTGGCTTGGCTGTGGCTAGAGAAAAGGAGGGGTGAGAGGGGGAGGGGTGAGGGACAGAGAAGAGAGAGTCAGATGGGAGAGTAGAGTAGTTTGAGCTGGAAAGGGGATTAACAGTGCGGGAGGGCCCAGGCTGCTGGATATCTGGAAAAGAAAGAGAGTTATTGTCAGTTTGGTTTTGTTGGAACTGGTGGGGAGGGGCGGGCCAGGTAGAGAAGTAATCGGCAATGGCTTTTTGTATGATGGCTGGAGAGATGGATCCGGGTTGGTTGGAGGAGGGGGGCGGGCTTGTTTCGGTGGTGACGCGGGAATGGCGGCGGCGTGGAGATTGCAGAGGAGCTGGATCGGCGTCCGGATCGCGGCCCATGCTTGCCGAAGGAGTTAAGCGGGTTGAGCGTCGAGGAGTGTCCGGGATGAGGTAAGTGGCGGATTTTTGAGCACATTTTCTGGCTGGTGAATTGTCCGGGGGTGCGACGTTTGGCAGATGTGTGGAGACGAGCTTGATGAGTTCGGCTTTGTTCGCTTTCCTTGGGTAGTTAATTTTGGCTGCTGAGAGAGTTTGGCGGAGTGCAATGATGGTCCATTTTCCCGTTGAGGATTTAGCGGAGGTGTAGGATGAGGCCGGGGAGGCGGGATGACGGCGGGCTGGAAGAGGTGAGCGAGATCTGGCTCTCGGAGCTGGCGACTTCACCTGGCGGGTAGGCCTCCGTCCTCGGCTCGGCCCCGCGGCCTCGAGTGGAGCTGCCGCCGGGGCTGTCGCTTGCTGAGCGGCTTGTTGGGTGGCTTGTTGGGTGGCTTGAGTAGCCTGAGGAGCAGGCTCCTCGCGAGCATAATCGGAAGAATCCGAAGACATTGCGTTTTGAAATAGCGATCTGGCAGAGATCAAAGCGGGATCTGCGATCATGCGATCAGAGCGAGATGAAATGATCATGAAAACTGGGGTATTTATAGTGAAAAAAGGTGGGTTTGATTGGGCTAGCTTGATTAGGAAATCGGTCCCCAGCCGTGGGTGATTACTGCGTTCACGATCCTCCCGAAACCATGTTTTTTCCAAAACATAAACTAATGTGTCCTCCTCTGATCTCCTGCTCCCCGTGGACAGACACTGAAGGGTTAAAGAAATGCCACTCTTCATGTTTGTGTGAAATCAAAAGCTCATGGGCCTCTTTGTGAAAAATTATGTCTCAATATTATTTAACCTTTTACAATATTTAATCTCCAATATATCTTTATATTTTCTGGTATTTACTATTATCTGTGAAATGATTTACTAGCGTGATTTTTGTCAGGTGGAGCAACCATCATTTCCAACAACAACAAAATCTAACGCAAAATTGTATAATTATTATTTTTTTTTATTTAGATTTGAAATCTAATTGTTGTTTTTTTAGAATGACTGTTTTTTTTTTTGTTTATTTATTATTTTTAGTAAATTATTTAATGCCTTGCAGTGCATTCAAGGTTTATTTTATTTTATCTGTTTAAATGTAATTTTATATTAGATAATTAAACTTGGCTCAACTCTAACACTGTTTTTGCAACTCTAGTTTATATCCGAGATCCTAAATAATCAAAGTGTTGCTCAACTTAATATTGGCTGGAAACTCATTGCACATATGTTTGTGAATATTTATCACCCGTGAGTGTTAAAGCAGTAAATCTTTTTGGTGAAGGTCCAGGCGTTTGTCTCGTATAAATACATGCGTCTGAAACATTAATCATCTCTTTAAACATTTATAAGCACACAATCTCTGTGTGAAATATGGAGAATATGGGTCAGTGAAAGCTTGTGAATGTGTTTCTTTGAGAGACAGGATCAGTGTCTTTCTAGATCTGTTTTGAATGTTCTTTTGTACTCATTTTCTCTCAGTTCTGTGTGTGTTTGAGGTCACAGGTCTGTCATTTTCTCTTCTGCTGTTGTTTACGTTTCTAATTACAGCAGTTGTACATTATAGAAATATCTGTTTAACAATCTCAATAAAGCAGTTACACGGGGTCGTTAGCTCTGGATGATGGACGGTCAATTATTTCTGAAGTGCAGCGTAAACAATAAAGCTGCAGACATAGGACTGATGATCTTCTGTTCGTTCATCAATGATCAGCCTCGGACCAGCTCTTGCATTTCAGTAAAGTCTCAGCTGAGTCTCAAGAGAAATAAACACACTATGAAGCTACGAGATGAAGATCAGATCATCTGATGAGTTCATCTTGAGCTCTTTGATGTTTGAGACATGATTGAGATCTCTTCTAAAACCCCTGAGACAAAAAAAACATTATTTTGTGTATTTGGTGTAATGTAATGTGTTTATGTGGTTTAAAATGGGAAAATTTCCCATTATTACCTATTATTTTCCTCATACTGTACATTATTAATTATCCTCTAAGCCCCGCCTCCTGAAACGAGTCGATTTGTACAAAGCTCATCTTCTAAAAAAGTGAGGTGTCCTCTTATTGGCCAGCTATCCAGTGCACTGTGATTGGCTGATGACTCAAGCGTCTGATGGAAATGCTCCGCCACTTAGTTTTATGGGGGTATGGACAAGTCATAACTTTTATAAAGAATATCTCTTTGGGTTTATGTCTGCACAGCTCATAACACTCCAAAGAGAAAGTAAAACTTGAAATCACATCATATGACCCCTTTAAAACTGATTAATGCTTATGTTTTGCTGATGGAGTTTATTTATGTATTTACTTGTTTTCTTTCATGTGGCAAATACTTTATACACTGTAAAAAAAATTCCATAACATTTATGAAAAAACTAAAACAAAACACTTGCCACAATTTTACCATAAAACAAAATATGACAGCAACATTTTATATTGTACGGTTTTAACTTAACAGTTAAATACATGAAATCTGTTTTGTACCTTTGTAATACACCGTTATCCATCTAAAGCAGGAGGTGATGAGAAAGTCCCTCAGTGAGGTCAGAAGAGTTCAAGCACAAATTTTCATTCAGAGTCAAAACGAAAAAGTGAAAGTGAAGTGACTTGCATGGCAGTTACTTTAAACTTTAATGTGAAATGCAGCAACCTGCACTGCTTTTAAGATTCTTTATTTATTTTATTTGACAACTGGCAGATGCTTTTATCTGAAGCAACTTACAGTATATAGCATTCAAGATATAATTATTTTACATATACCTTTATATATATAAAAAAAATATCTTTGTAAATGTGAGCTGACGCTGATAGTATATTCTCCCATCATGCACTTTTTTCTGTTTTAGGATGTTTGAGGTCAGTGTTGTAAATATCGTGGCTCTCAGCTTTGCTGTAATGTGATGTGAGAAAATTTGATCAGGGCTGATGATGGCGATTGTGTCAGAGTGAGCCACTCAAGGACAGACGGAGAACACACAGGATAATGCTGTATTTGTATACAGATAATGCGCTCATGCTAAACCTCTGCAGGAATCTGATAATTGGATGATGGCATGTTTTCTGTCAGGTCCTTTCCAGAGGAATGTGGTGGACAAACATGTTAAAATATTCCCTGCGGTGGTGGATTTCAGATGCTCTCATGACCCCATTAACCAAATGAGAAAAGAATTGAACAGGACGCTATAAAGCAGCTACAGATGGAATATGAATCAGCCTCTGCTATCATAACCTAAAATATATAAAAGGTTTTATGGGAACTTTACTGTTGTGTGTGACCTCATAGCGAACACACAGAGAAGGGCAACATTCCAAAGAGAATCTTAAAATCTTCTCTTAAATGGTTAATGAGTCATACAACTGATGGATGACCAGCTTCGATGCCTAAAGGTCTGGAAAACTGCCAGGGACCACATCCTCCACGAGAGAAGAAAAAAAGACACCTTGTGACGATTAACAGAACTTGAATACATCTCTTGTTGATTCGTGTCCACGATCAGCTCATAAACAATGAATCTCAGAGCCTAATGCAATTAACACCAGACAGCTAATGTTCGGTAAAGATTGGAAATAGCTATATTCACAGAAACGTACACCGTAAATTCAGTATACTTACGTAGTTTTTCGTGGGTTAAATATCTGGTTTGCTATCCCCTAGTTACGCAAATATAACATATTGGTTCCTTATACCTACATGTACGTTCTTTATAGGTACACTGTAATTACAGAAACATACACCGTAATTTAATTTTACTTGCGTAGTTCTTTGCGGGTTGTGCTTTGGGGATTTGTGCTTCGAATCACTGATTCATTCAGAAAAACACTTGCTACACTAGCTGGTCTTCCTCATCAGACTGGTCTGTGTTTATGGTATTTTGGGCAAATTGGGAACCAGTAAAACATCTTAAGTTGGTTTAACTGATCTGTGTTTATGGCTTTCAGGAACTTTTGGGGCCAGTAAATAATAATTGAATTGAAGTCATGTGTAGTGCGGTGTACATTGTAAGAGTCAACAGAAAGTGTAAAGGTGTTAACATTATGCCTGGACGTTCCTCTGAAGGCATCTTTTTAGAGATGCAGAAGACGTTGGGTTGTTTTCAGGAAGTTTTCAGCTTTCATATGGTAATTCCTGATTGTGTGGAGCGTAATGGAGTCTTTAGGGAGCCTAAAGCCGTTCCCGCATTAAACTCGCGGCGGGTAAAATTCTGCAGGAGTGACATTTCCGTTCTGCCAGATTAATAATGGAAGGATATTACAGACACCTCGAAGGGACAAACAAGACAAAACACAGCAATGTTATTAAAAGAGCGACGACGCCGGCGACATGTCAAATAACGGCAGCTGGGAACATATCAATATTTGATGGGCCGCTATCAAAGCATTCAGTGAACAACATTGTGACGGTGTGTGTGTGTATTGGGCATATGGCGGCGCTGCTTTAATGAGCTGTGTTATGAAGGCCTCCCGTGGAGAATCTCACCGTGACTATTGATCTATGATTCAGGAGAACGTCTCTCTCAGTGTCAGGAAACACCTCCGTCTGACAGGTGACGACTGACAATAAGAGCAGAACTACATCCTCGGCTCTTTCATACCCAAAAACAACAACCCACATTAACTGCTCGGCTGGGCAGGTTAACCGCCGTAACCAAACACCTGGCTAAGAGTGTGCAAAACCAGCTTAAACCAGGTGGTCAGCCATATTCCCCACATGATTAAACTAGATGGACTCTTCTTTGTTTATGGGTACATTTAGGACTAGCAAGCCTGGTTTAAGCTTAGTGTTTGGGAATGGTTAAATTACTGGTAAACTATCAATATATGTGTTGCAAATGCTGCACAGCTTTGAAAAATTGCCTTAAACCAGTCTTAGGTGGCCAAATAGATCACTCTGATTTGATGCGTTTTAGCAGTTTTGAAACAAGCAAACCGTTGTTAGACTGGTTTAAGTAGTGTTTATGTCTTTAGGGATGGTTTAATTACTTGGTTTTGGATGGTTTAAAACTATCAGTATGTTCTCGTACTGAATGTGTTGCAAATGCTGCACAGCTTTGAAAAACCAGGTTACATAGACTGGTCTGTTTGATGTTTTTGGGACCAGTTAACCAGTGTACAAGTTTGTTTTATTTTTATTTTTTTTTATTGTTTTATTGTTTTTTTTGTCGTCCTACTGTATGAATGTTTTAGTTTTTTGAGCACATTTAGGACCAGGAGACCATGTTAGGCTGGTTTTAAGTTTTTGTCATTATATGTATTGTTGTGCATAAAAGGAGTGATTGAGTGAAGAGTTTTGTTGTCAGACCAGTCTTAAGCGGTGTGTTGATGTGTTGTTGACGGTCGTCTCAGGCTGGTTTCAGTTGTGTTTTGTGTTGTTTTCTTCATGAGTAAAGCTGTCAGTGTTTTGTTGTTTAATTCAGCACTGCTCATGATGGGCGACCCACAAAAATGTGTTTTCTGACATGAAAGCTTCTCTTGCTCTGTTTCTAACGTTCTCTGGATTTCTGCTCCTGAGGCGTTTGACCCGCTTTAATCTCACACCTCATGAACAAATCCCAGCGCCGCAGCCTGAAATCTCCCGGAGCTGTCAGTAACTAGCATGCTAACATGTTTGTTTAGGTATTCCCGTGGGCTTTACACACACACTCAACACACACACACTCTGACAGAATTTAGAAATATAACCTCTGTAAAGATCGGAGCTCCTGTGAGCTGCATGTAAATGACCGCAGACGTCCAGCATCAGAAGGTTAGCAGTACTTGTGTTTCATCTGTACGCCTCCACATATTGTTTTATATGTGACCCTGGACCACAAAATCATCCATAAGGGTTCGTTTTTGAAAACTGAGTAAATCAATCTCTCCACTGATCTATGATGATGTATGAAATTTTTTGGGATTATACAATATTTGATACAACTACAATCTGAGGGAGCAAACAAATCGAAATAAATAATGAGAAAATCACCTTTAAAGAAGTTCAAATGCAGCTCTTAGTAATGCATATTACTAATCATAAATACAGTTTTGATGTACAGTAAATGTAAATGTTTGGTAGAAATGTACAAAATATCTTCATGGAGCAATGTATTGTTGTGTATTTCTATACACCTGTGCTTCTGTGCTGCAGGCTCATCTTATTTTAGTGTCAAGAAGATACTATTAAATGTGGAAAATTTAGAGCTAGAGGTAGATATTTAGCTGAAATAAAATGTGTCTAATTTAAATGTATTTTATATAATAATATTATTACTCAGTCTTCTCATTTATGAAAGAAAAGGAAATTAAATAATCAAACAGATAACTTCTTTGTACAGAGACACAAAGAGAACATGTGAACAATGCTTTTTATAATAATGTTGTGTACAAATTAAAACAGGCCTGCTCTCACACAGACAGTAATAACTCTGGATATGAATGTCCAGATCATATTGATGCTATCATCTGTCTCTCTCCACTGCATGAAGAAAACATCAATGAAGTGAATGTTCAGACCTTAATATTGTGCTAAACATCTGCCTTTGTGTTCACCAGAAAGAATGATATGAGAGGGAGTCTGTCTCGTTTTCAGATCTACATTCAGATACACTATAAGAGACTTTTGGACAGTGGACATGGCTCTAGTGTTGCATTTTCTCATTAGTATGGCAGCATGAAATTATGGAAATATAGAAAAGGTAATTGTAAATTTTTGCCTCATAATTTTAGCTTTGCATTCAGCAGTCCTAATATAGTACCATTTTTTCCTTATAATTTTGAGTTTACATCTTGATATTATTTTGTTAAGTGCCATTTTTTTTTTTTTTTGAATTTTGAGTTTACATTCTTATATTTTTTCCTCAGAATTTTGAGTTTACATACATTTTGCCATAATGCTGTGGTTTCATCCCAATATTTTGACGTGTTTCATCATAATGTTGCATTCCAATATTTGGCATTTTTGCCATAATTCTTGAATCTTAGATTTGCTATTTATACCTCATAATTTGCTTGTTTACATCTCAATATTTTTTATTTTTTTTATAATTATAAAAGAGTTTACATTTCAAGATTTTTTCCTCAGAATTATGGAAAAATTATCAGGAAGTAAATTATCAGTTTACTTCCTGATATTTTGCCTTTTAACCATAATTCTGAGTTTGTGTACTGATATTTTGACTCTTTCCTCATAAATCTGAATTTGAGTACCTAAATTTGATCTCTTTTTTTTTCAGAATTTTGAGTTTGTGTGCCGATATTTTGACTCTCCTAATAATTCTTGTAAGATATTTTGCCTTTTTACCATAATTCTGAGTTTGCATACCGATATTTTAACTCTTTCGTCATAATTGTGAGTTTGTGTAACAATATTTTCATTCTTTCTTCATAATTCTTAGTTTGTGTAACAACATTTTAACTCTTTCCTAATAATTCTGAGTTTTTACATACTGATATATTTTCACTCTTTCTTCATAATTCTGAGTTTGCGTACCAATATTTTAACACTTTCCTCATAATTCTGAGTTTGTGTACCGATATTTTAACTCTTTCGTAATAATTCTGAGTTTACGTACTGACATATTTTGACTCTTTCTTCATAATTCTGAGTTTGCGTACCGGTAATTTGACTCTTTCCTCATACTTGTGACTTTATCTCTGAAGTCTTCCATCAGTAATACGTCATTTAGCTCTGCTCTGACTGACGAGTGTGACAGCTGGGTTTGGACGACAGGAACTCTTCTAAACTAAAGCCCAGGTTAGTGAGACAGACTTGACTTTGAAAGCTGCTGCAGTCGCTGCTTGATCTGTTTAGCTGGGTCACATTGATTCAGTAATGAGGGGTGTGTTTACCTGCCGTGGATGTGATGAGATCATTCACTTAGTGAATGACTTTAATCCTGTTGAGATTTCTGTATCATTTACATGCTTCAGTCTGTGAGTCTTCATGAGTGAATGTTTGTTCAGAGTGATTGTGTTCCTGCATTAAAAATCAAATAGCTGATCTGATTTGCATCTTTAATGCTTGAAAGAACTCTGAGTTTCCGCTGTAGCCCAGTTTTTTTTAGCATGTGACTTGTGCACATTCCTCATGATCGCTCCTTATTCCTCTTTTAGGCCTGAGGATTCCCCTGATGTTTCCAGTATCTTCTCCAGGGAAAACTGTAGCTGTGAAACTAGTTCACGTGTGGACCGAGTCTCTGATCAAGGTTCATAATGGTACTTTATTCATACTTTTATTGTATGAACTGTGAGCTGCTTTTGTAGGTAAAAGAATAGCTAAACGGGTCATCATCGCTATTGTGTCTTTTGTGTCCTCAATAAAGATCATCTCACAGACCTAAAATAATGAACAATATTGGTATTAAATTTGGTAAAGTTATTGCCTGACAAGCTGGTGAATTTTCTAAAATAATATAATAATAGCATATCTATTTCCATCTTTATGTCAAAAGAGCCTCTGTTTGCGCTGCGGTGAAGAGAAACCTGAGGCGAGTGACTGATGAGTGAAACAGCTCTGGCTCTGGTGTATTAATCTGAGCTTAGAGCAGCTGATGAAGCTGAAGGCCTGATGAAGGCGTGATCAGATAATCTGTCGTGATAATGTGACGTCCAGCAACACACCGAGCCATTATCACATGCTTCAATTATGATATCAAAGATAATATGAAGTGACACGCTGGACTCGTTCCAGAGAGAAGGTTAGCGTCTTTCTGCGTTTATCAACCTGACATTTCTGCTTCTGATGCTGAGACAAATGCCAGTGCAATCAGCCAATCGCCTTTAATTACACCTGAGCCAATCACATGGCTTAATTAGCTGAGTGATGAACAATTGAGAGAGAGACGAGTTAAAAGCTGAAAGTGAGTTAAGCTGTCTGGAGGTGAATAAATACCAGCTCATTAACCTCTCGAGACTGGTTTGCTGCTGAATGATAAAAATTTAGAACTGAAGTGCTGAAGAAGTCCAGACGTGTGTGCAGTGACTGAAGAGCATCAGTGTTTTACCTGCTGGACAGATCCATCTCACCAAACACATCCCCCACATATTTCAGACTAAATCAAAATGAGAGAAAATACTATTTATTGGTTCACAGGAAAGTAATCCTAGCCATCTGTCACCGGGAGAGGCAACATTATTAAAATCCCCCCCCATGGATATCTCATCCAGTTCAAAACCCGACCACCATGCTTCAAGGGGGTGGTTCACACACTAGTTCAGTCAAACAAGTCGCAAGTGCTAGTTCAAGAGTTCAAGTGACCACTCTGTTACAGAAAGGGGCCATCGAGGTGGTTCCCTTGGCAGACAGAGAGCGAGGCTTTTACAGCCCGTATGTCGTAGTTCCGAAAAAAGACGGAGGGCTGAGGCCAGATCTCAGACAACTGAACCTCTCAGTCAGTCAGCTAAAGTTCAGAATGCTCACGTTGAAACAGGTGGTGTGTCAAATCAGGTCCTGGGACTGGTTTGTAATAATAGATCTAAAAGACGCATATTTCGCAGGCTCAATACATCCGTCACACAGACGGTTTCTATGGCTCGCCTTCCTAGAGGTGGTTTATCAATATCGGGTCCTCCCCTTTAGTCTGACTCTCTCACCACGCACGTTTACAAAGGTGATAGACGCGGCTCTGGCCCGCTGCGGTCACAGGGTATCCATGTTCTAAATTACATATACGACTGGTTGATTCTGGCGAGCTCACAGGCTGAGGCCTGCAGACATGGAGATTTCGTCCTGGCCCATATGAGCAAACTGGGTCTGAGACGCCAAAAAGAGTGTACTCCCGCCGGCTCAGAGAACGTCCTATTTGGGCATGATTTGGGATTCGATCTCGATGCGGGCACGATGACACTTACCAACTCGAGTCGATATCCTTCGGGCTGTGGCCAGACAAGTAAGACAAGGGTCGGCTCTTACAGTGAGAGGCTTTCAGAGACTGTTAGGCCTGAAGGCAGCAGCCTCCAGTGTGATTTCGCTGGGGCTGTTACAAATGAGGCCACTCCAATGGTGGCTAAAAGCACAGGTTTTTTGTTTAATCATGGTGTCTCGAGCAGGGGCTCGGAACATGATGTTACAGAGAAGGTGGCAGTTCCTAGAATCAGGACTGTTGCTGGGGACCCAGTACCTTCGTGGGTTAACTCACTCTACCCTAAAAGTGTATGTGGTGGCTATTTCGGTAAATCTGCGGTATGGAGAATGTCGGACCAGCTGTTTGTATGCGTGGGTCCTCCTCAGAAAGGTTTGCCTGCATCAAAACAGACGTTGAGCAAGTGGATAGTGGATGCTATATTTATGGCTTATGACTCTGTGGGTCTCCCCTTGCCGATGCTAGTCTAAGCTCATTCCACTTGGGGTGTGGCGCCCGGAGCCCTTATTTGACAGGCTTACAGCAGATTCAGAGCGTGGCTAACACTGAGCCATTCCCAAAGCGTCTATAGACACAGTGTGAGTTCCTGAAAAGGAATTAGGGTTATATACCCCAAAGACGTTTTTGTTTTTTATGTATATTAATAAAAATATACATTTTTGTATCTGTTTTTTCTTAGCTTGAAGCTAATTACAACTATTTTGGATTCTTTCCATTTTTATCTTCATTTTGAATAAAAATATAAATAAATAATGATTTCCAAAGATTTTTGTAACATGTATCCGCAAATCCCAAAGCCAAGATGCTAAAACAATGAATATAATCATACATTTTTCTTAAAAAGTTGTCTTTTAGCTGTACATAAGCATATAGGTGGATGCAAAGCTATAGACATGAACTTCCCTTAAAATCATGAAGTAAACATCACATAACCTGGATATAAAAGGACATGATTCACAGGGCTTAAATCTGCAATATTAAAAGGCTGTATCACAATTACGTTTTTAAAGAAGTTTTAAAGAAAAGATTTATTAATTGTCGAAATATCACAATGACCACACATTCACCTGGTCAAGAGACGACTACAGATTACTCAGATCAGACAAAGAACATTAAGCCAGAACAAGTAGAGAAATTTACAGTTGAGATGTACAACAATGACTGCTTCAAATGAAGAGAAATTAAAACAGACTGAGTAAAACAACCCGCTCAAATCAGTTTCTAATACAAACAGACCTGGAAAGCTCTAAAATTTACTACAGTTATTAAACCAGTCCACTTAGCAAAACCAGAATATAAATGTCAACAGTGTTGGGAGTAACGCATTACAAAAGTAATATATTACAGTAATAAATTACTTTTTGCTGTAACGCAGTAGTGTAAGGCATTAGGCCTACTAATCAAGTTTCAGTAATATTTTACTCTGTATGTTTTCAGTAATGCTTGCGTTACAACACACTCTTAGCTGACACCACATTAATGTATAAAAAATGCCGCAAGTCTGCTCTATTTTCTGTTCGTGGTCAGTTATTATCCATGTGCGGAGTTCAAGTTTGTAAATTAATACTAAAGGACAGTTTCTAATATATAGCCTACAGTATGTGCAGAGCGATTTATTTCATTCATCTTGCTCTCGCTGGGGTAACCTTGTATGTGTGATGCGGTCAAGTGAAGGCGTATTTAGGGCAGGTTTTACAGAGGTGTCGCGAGGCTACTGGCCCAACAGTGGAAATTATTTCAGCCAATGTGTCCGAGGCTAATAGCTCAGCCTGGCTCGCTGTGAGTTCTGGCTCGCACTTATGTAGGTAATTTAGAAAAATGCTTGGAGCATTTTGTTCATTAAATATTAAGTTTTTGTTTTTTTAAAGGTAATGTTCGTTTTTTTTTAAATCAATTTAATCTTTTCAAATCATCACAACTTGTTTAAATGTTTCAAGCATATAACACTGTTTAAATGTTAAACCTACGCTGTAATAACCCGTGTGATAATATGATGGTATATTCACTTTGTGAGGAGAATCTAAAGCAGGCTCTTGCAGCACACAGAGGAACCAGTGCAACCACTTGCATTTTTTTTTCAGTTGAAACAATAAGGCAGACGGCGTAATTTTTTTCTGATAGGCTAAAGGTAAGAGTAATACCTCATTCAGAACTGTTAAGGGTCTACTTTTATTTGTGTGTCCACGTAAAAAAAAAATCACAAAAAACAAAACTCAGCGAAAAAAGACAAATTAAAAAAGCTTTAAATCACCACTTAACGAAATAAAAAGAAAAAATCGAAAACAAAACCTCTTTTATTATAATTTTAATCCATAAAGATGACTTAAGGTGCATCAGAGGAGATGGCGAG
>JAUCNO010002150.1:0-13882 GCA_032353835.1 Enteromius viviparus
CTTAATTGTGAACAAATTAACCATTAATTAATGCTTAACTAATGCATTATTTTGGACCCCTATTCTAAAGTGTAACCTAATTTATTCCTTGTTTGAATCACTGGGAATAACTTATATTTTTATTAAATTGTGATTAAGTTAAATGCATGTTCTGTGTATTAAAACATTTCATGACCTGTCACCCATTTACATTAGGTTAGGCTGTAATTACCTTACCATGAAAAGATAAAAAAAATTATATATTTATATTATATATACATATTTATATATATATTTTTATTATCATTACATATTTAATATTAAATAATATATATATACACATACATATATACATATATATACACACATTTTTTTTTTGGTTAAACATTTGTTAAAACATTTAAGGCTGCATAAATAACAATTCTTATTTTTATTAATAACAATATTATAAAGGCAATATTATGAAAAGAGGACTTTTAGCCAGAAACAAAGAGGGCAAGTACATTTTCAGCTATTTCTTTAAAGCCCTCGTGTTCTGGGAGTTATTTCTCACCGCTAAAGTTGAGCTGTGAGCAGGTGCAGAGCGAGTGAATGATGTTGATAACGAGACCATGTGTTGATGCTCGGAGTGACAACGGGCCCGTGGCTACCAGCAAAGTGACGACATGAAACAGGTACGGCAGATGAGCTGCCACGTCCAGAGAGTTGTTAAAGGAGAGCATAAGCATGTAACGGGCCAGGATGGCAATGTCGTCCCACATCAGGTGCTGCTCAAGGGTGGGGGTGGGGGACAGACAAGTCTTATCGATGATCTTACACATCCGGCCAATCACCTGAGAGATATTAATAAAGGAATTATTACATTACAAATATGGGCTTCATTTGACTTTAATGAAAACTAAAGAGTCTGAGTGCTAAATATATCACTGAAGTAGTTTAAGAGCAACCGTAAGCTTTCAAAATGAGCAAAACAATGACGGGACTCTTTACAAAAAGCATAATTTATTATTTCAAACAAACCAATGCAAAAACAAATACACAAAATGACACACACACCTAAACATAATTTTCTCTCTCAATAAGATTATACTTAGTCCCTCATTTAACCTCAGCGTCCGGCTGCTATACGAGCCTTAGTAAAGCAGAGGCAACAACTGGACAAAGCCTGTCCTTGTGCTGGCTGCTGTGACATCAGCAGTGGCTGGCACATGTTAACCAAACAATATTTAGCTTTTCAGCATAGCTGCGCATTTGGGAAAGTACTGAAAAATATCTAGTGTATATCGAGTTATGGTTACTGCGTCAATCATAAAAACAGAGGTGCTTAAGTTATCGAATTGGCAAATGTGGCTCTCCCTCTGCCCAAGTGTCTGACAATGACGTCCATTGAGCGTAATGACTAACAGTTGCCCATATAATAGGAGCGACTGCCCCGCTGGCTAACTATTGTCTGTCTGTGAGCGCACATACAAATTGGGCATTTGTGCACAACTCTTAGGATAATAGATGTTGGGTAGAAGAGCTAGTCAGCCTGGATAAGATCACAAGAGGAATGATTCAGGAACACAAGCGCCAGAAATACTTTAAGCGGTAAGTCGAAACCTGTTTAAAGAGTGTTAGTGGGCTAGTAATTAACATAAAAGACCTTTTAGGGATACGTTAACAAAGAATACAATTTTTAAATGTATAACTGAATGTTATAATTTAATATTGCACGATATTAAAAAGTAGCTCACATTACAACTGAGATAAATTAGATGAAATTATACAAAAATGCATGCAATATTACTCTGGTAGCCGTTTCAGGGCATCTTGGGATGACCAAATTGCTAACTTTACAAATAAATAAAATATTTTAATGAAGAAAAAAAATATTTTTAAAATATAAAAAAGGATAATAGTTAGAGAAAATGCTTCATATCACTGCATATTCTGTTACTACGGTTGTGGGGGAAAACTAAACGGTAAATTTAGCTTGTTACATTTCCCATGCTCTTAATCATTCATTGCACTTCAGCAATGCAGCGAGATTTAGTATTTCAGTACATCCTAACTGAGGTGCTCTGTTATCTTGGGAACAGCATCACATTCAATACTAAATTAAAAACGTAAATACCTTGCTGGACACCAGCTTGACATTTCCTGAAGCCAGAGCTACAGCTGTGTCAGCCATCACTTCAGCCTTGATGGATCCCAAACCCCCAGTAGCACTAGTCTTTATGAAGCTATCCAACACCACATCAAGCAGGTCTGTGATCTATAAACATAAAAAAACAGTCCATCCTGTAACTGCTGACTTGCAAGTTTCTAAAGACATGAGCCCAATTACTATAAAATATACAGGGGTGTTATGAGTTTGAAAGCATTTGTCATTGTACTGCCTGTTTGAAACTTTTAGACGGAATAAGCTCACAAAATAAATTTCTCTCAATAAAACTAGGAAAAGCTTCACAGTTGGTTGAAAGGCTTACCTGCCCCAAGCTGCCCCATATCTTTGCTTGTATGGAGGGGTACATCTGCTTCTCATTGATGGTCATAGTAATGAGTTTGTCCAGGATAGCCGTTACACGCTGTCGTTTGGCATCGTCATTATGTTTGCAAAAGCGCACCAAATTACGCAGCCAAGGAGTCATATACTCCAGACACAGATGCTTCAGCTCGATACCTAAAGCACCCAAAAGAAAACATGTAATATTGACATGACAAATGACAAAAAAAGTGCTTTGCATATTAAAAAAAGAAAGTAAGATGTTTATTGTTTTTGAAAGAAATCTCTTATGCATATCAAGGCTGCATTTATTTGATCAAAAACAGTAATATTGTAATATATTGTGTAAAATTAAATATTGTAATATTTTAAAGTGTATTTTAAAGCCATTAATCCAGTATGATCTTTCAGAAATCATTCAAATTCTAAAAACAATACTTATAAACTTGTATAAAAAAGTTGTGTGCTTTTTAATGTTTTTGTGAAAACTGTACATTTTGTCTTTTAGTATTCTTCAGTCACTTCAATTTAAATCAATTTAATGCATCCTTGTTGAATTGTTGTATCAGTTTCTTCTAAAATAAGAACATTTCACTGACACCAAACTTGGCGCATTTGTGCAAAATAATGAGTCTTTGTATGTGACACTGACTTGACTTGCTGAAGCCAGAGATGCACTCTTCCAGGAACTCCAGAGTGAGGTGGGGTTCGTTAGCTGCTAGCGTTTTGCTAATGGACACAATAAAAAGGGTGTTGTTGGCTGGGATGCACAAGCCAGATGTTTCCAGGAGTTGGCCTTCAATCTTCAGGTTGAAGGTGCAGGTTAAGGCACAAAGGAGATTGTATGCAGCTGATCTGTTGAAGGAGTTTTTAGTTAAGTCATTTTCAGAAGCACTAATTCACTTTAATACTTTAGTTTACGTATTTGCAGAAATTGAAATGGCATTTCATTTTTAAATAACAGGTTCTGTCTGGTTATAATGGTGGGGCGGCAAGTTCAAGAGTCGCCTCAGTTGAACTAAAGACACAAAGGAGCAGTATTAGCATTTCTAATCAGTTCACCAAAACAAAGACAGAAGCCTGCAGATAAAAGACTCATTGTCAGAACAACAACAGCGGGACACATTGGACCATTCACCCAAAACTACCAAGTTGTTAGGCTGAAAAACAGCCTGAGCATGGCCTAAAACTCAATCCCCCAAGATTAGATTCTCACCTCAGACTGGGGTCAGAGCTTCCCAGGTTGAGGAGGGCGATGTTGAGCAGGGTGCCAGGAACATCTTTAGGCCTGATCTTGGTGTGCTGAGGAATGGAGTCTGGTTGAGAGAGCTCCCAGCGTGTGCGGATGTGGATGATGGACTGAACGATGGCTTCGCACTCCTGGTGCATGAACGTGAGAGGGGTGCCCTGGTTAGCGATGGTCAGTGTGAACTGGTTCTCATCCACCAGACATATCTCCTCTATCTCTGAAGCATAGTATATGTCGTTCAGGAAAACAGGCTGTCCCAGGACCCGAGTTCGCTCAGCCGAAGTCACCTGAACAGCCGTTGATCCCACCTAAATAGAATGGGTCAAAAAAAAAAAAAAAATGGAACGTAAAACTCTGGGATTTAAATTTAATTAAGCTAATAATTTAATACCACTGATAAATCTTCTGAAAAGCTCAAAATGAATGTCCAATTTAAATAAAAAATAAATGCAATACTTAAATTCATTTGTAACGTAAAAGGAAATAGTTTTTAAAATGTAATTTTTATTTATAGCTATTTTTATTGTATTAGGAAAAATAAGAAATTAATAATAAATATAAATTGTATTAGGAAAAATAAGAAATTAATAATAAATATAAATTATATTATAAAAACTTATTAAACTTAATTAAACAAAAATTATATATATATATACATACATACACAGTTGTTTTTACAAATATCCATGAGCTCTTACCTTGATTGAGACCTTTGTGTCCCTGTGTGCAAGTTTCAAGGCATTGTGGAACACTTTGAGGTCCTCTTCCAGTGCCAGAGTCGCTGCAGGCAACTTCTGCTGCTCAGGCTCAATGTGTTCAGCTAGACGTGCAGGCGAGTCGATAAACAACAGCTTCTTGCTCCCCTTGAGGCCAGTCAGTAATCGCTCGTGGTATTTAGTATACTCTCGTACCCAGGTGTTGCAGTTGTAGATGTACACGGCAGCCACATTCTCGTAGGCAAAGTTCGGAAAGACAACAAACCACTTGGATAAGAAGTCCGTCTTAAAGCGGTTACTGGGGCCCACATGGGTAAGGTCTACTACGATCTCGTAGTGCTTGGCGTAATATGGTTTGAGCGTCAGAAGAACGTGGTAGATCAGAAGATCGCCATTGATTTGTCCGGTTTTGAATCTGAAGAGAAATGACAACAATGATATTTAGAATTTTAATTGCTTTTGCTTAAAGTGAATGCAGTGTACATCTTTAAGAAGAGTATTTTGTGAATATTGTCTACAAACGTGTATATACAGTGGGTATGGAAAGTATTCACACCTCCCTTAATTTTTTTACTCTTTGTAATACTGCAGCCATTTGCTAATATCATATAAGCTCTTTTTTTCCTCAATGTACACGGCAAACCATATTGACAAAAAAAAAACAAAGAATTGTTAACATTGTTGCAGATTTATTACATAAGAAAAACTGAAATATCACATGGTCCTAAGTATTCAGACCCTTTGCTGTGAAGCTCATATATTTAACTCAGGTTCTGTCAATTTCTTCTGATCATCCTTGAGATTGTTCTACACCTTCATTTGAGTCCAGCTGTGTTTGATTATACTGATTGAACTTGATTAGGAAAGCCACACACCTGTTTATTTAAGACCTTACAGCTCACAATGCATTTCAGAGCAAATGAGAATCATGAGGTCAAAGGAACTGCCTGAAGAGCTCAGAGACAGAATTGTGGCAAGGCACAGACCTGGACAAGGTTACAAAAAATGATTCTACTGCACTTAAGGTTCCTAAGAGCACAGTGGCCTCCATAATCCTTGAATGGAAGACATTTGGACGACCAGAACCCTTCCTAGAGCTGGCCGTCAGGCCAAATGCTATCGGGGGAGAAGAGCCTTGGTGAGAGAGGTAAAGAAGAACCAAAAGATCACTGTGGCTGAGCTCCAGAGATGCAGTCGGGAGATAGGAGAAAGATGTAGAAAGTCAACCATCACTGCAGTTTACCATCCAATAAGACAATTACCCTAAGCACACAGCTAAAATAATGAAGGAGTGGCTTCACAACAACTCCGTGACTGATCTTGAATGGCCCAGCCAGACCCTGACTTAAACCCAATTAAACATCTCTGGAGAGACCTAAAAATGGCTGTCCACCAACGTTTACCATCCAACCTGACAGAACCGGAGAGGATCTTCAAGGAGGAATGGCAGAGGATCCCCAAATCCTGGTGTGAAAAACTTGTTTCCGAGAAAGATTCATGGATGTATTCGATCAAAAGGGTGCTTCTACTAAATACTGAGGGTCTGAATACTTAGGACCATGTGATATTTCAGTTTTTTGTTTTTTTTTATAAATCTGCAAAAATGTAGTTTTTCTGTCAATATGGGGTGCTGTGTGTACATTAATGAGGGAAATATTAACTTTTTATTTTTAGCAAATGGCTGCAATATAACAAAGAGTGAAAAATTGAAGGGGGTCTGAATACTTTCTGTTCCCACTGTAAATCCAATTTTCCTAATAAAAGAAATTCTGCTTTCTTGAGCCGCATTAGTTCAGTGTGTGAGAAGACGAGCTCTGTGTGTGTGTGTGTGGATCACTCTGTTTGTTCTCGTCGGACTCGCTGTACTTTTCCGCTGCTCATCAGCAGATCTGGTTTCTAAACAGCTGGGCTTTCCACAGTAAAATGTTTCAGCTCCTCACAGACGCTTAGCTTCTGCTGGAGTGTTTATTACTCAGTGGATTTACTAAACTCTTATGTTACGCCTCTAATGCAGTCCATCTCAGATGTTTCTCCTGGGAGAAATGAAAACTGACACAAGCAGGTCTCTAGCTGTCACACAGTAAGACAGCGTGGAGCCGCTCAGAAATGCATTAGATGGTGCTGATCTGTGGAAAAACAGTCTGAAGTGTTGTGTCTGTGCTGTTTCAGGAGCCTGAGGCTCTGGAGGTGCTGGGGTCTGGTCTTCCTGTCTCTTCACGCTCTCCTCTGCCGGATGAGAGAGAAGAGGAGGACGGAGAGCAGAAGGAGAACCAGTACGTGTGCTGCGACCCTCGTCCTGGTGTGACAGCTCTGTGTTTGACCTGTCGGTGTTCTCCTGCAGGGCTCCTCTGGCGCTGTACGAGGATGTGCTGAGGGAGGTGGAGCTGCGGCCCGCTCTCAGGGTGTGTGGAGATCTGGCGCTCTGGACGGGCAGCACTTCCTCCCACCAGGTATCTCATCTTATATCACCACATGAGTCACTCAGCACCACTCTATATGTCCGGTTTAGAGAGAGACTTCTGAATGTTCAGTGATTCATGATGCTGCCATTTTGATAAAGTTATTAAACCTTCAGAACTTTTTTTTTTTTATGTTGCCTGGCAACTATAAAAAATTGTAACTAAGCCTTGAACAGAACAGATTCAATCTTTTTTTTTTATCATGCTGACCTTTTTTAAAAAAACTGATCCGACTGTAGCTAGCTGGTGGAGTAATGCACAGCGTAAACT
Source organism: Enteromius viviparus (assembly GCA_032353835.1). Classification (NCBI taxonomy): domain Eukaryota; kingdom Metazoa; phylum Chordata; class Actinopteri; order Cypriniformes; family Cyprinidae; genus Enteromius; species Enteromius viviparus. The sequence goes on from JAUCNO010002150.1 coordinate 7,162, forward strand.
ACACCTTAAAACACTGCAGTCTCATTGTGTGTGTGTCAGGGGCAGGAGGGCGTCTCTGTCAGGCTGATGTTTGAGACGGTCACAGGACAGAGTGTCAGCGCTGATCTGGAGTTAAAGAATGAAGGAAGTACCACAATTTACTACAGCTGGGAGAGACTGACACAAACACACACACTCACCCAGCACTTCTACTTCAACAACACTACAGGTACACACACACACACACACACACAACTCTTCAGTGTCACATGATTCTTCAGAAGCCACTGTAACTTGTTGATTTGCTGCTGGAGAAATATTTCCTGATCTTTTCACACACACTCGTTGCTCTCTGTCAGCGCTGATTCTGCCCGGCAGCACTAAACACATCAGCTTCGTCTTCAAGAGCGCGTCTGCGGGCATCATGAGCGAGGCCTGGCGTCTGCACACACACCCGGTGCTGATGGGCGGAGCTTCACTGCAGGTCACTCTGAGGGGCGTGGCTTTTGAGCAGGACAACAGCGCCCAGCAGAGAGCTGCACTGGAGGTGCGTGTGTGTGTGTGTGTGTGTGTCATTGCCGTGAAAACACTGATTCGTTTACAATGACGCTGTGTGTGAGCAGAAGGAGCTCGAGCAGAAAGCGTGTGTGTCTCTGTGTGGACGGATGGTCAGAGATCTGCTGAGAGGAGTTCATACTCCAGAGCGGCCCAGTTCTCCTGCTGACCTCTACATCACAGACGAGGAGCTGTTCAACACACTCAACCCTCACGTACGTGATCACAGCCACACACACACTCATATACTCTCACTACATGGAGAAAGCCCTTCATGAAAGTGATATTAATAGCCCTGAAATGTTGGATGAATAGTGTTGAAAGATTATTAATATAATAACATTATATAATTTCAGTATATATGTTTATATATTTAAAAATAAAAAAATGCATATTCTGTGTAACAGTTAAACACACGCACACACACAATAATATATTCTGTTATTAAAAAATATAATAACACACAGTATCAATGTCTGTGCTTCATGATATTTGCAAAATATCATTTGATAAAAGTGATGATAAAAGCCACAGGATGCTGTGGAAAGTGCATTGTTGAAACCCTCCACAATTATATAAAAACATGTACTGAACTCATTTAATAAACAGCTCCATGGCTTGTTGTCTCTTTCACCAAAGCTGCGATACACACCCTTAAATAAAGCAGTGTTACCATAAGACAACATAATGTCATTAAATCCTCCAGTGCTGTACGGTAAGAAACCGCAGTGTTTTCAGTGAGCTGTGAGTCAGACTCCAGCGATTTACCCAGAAAACCTTGAAATCCTCATCAGCCCTGAATGACAGCTCAATCAAAAGAATCTCCTCTTATAAGCATATATAATTACAAAAAGCACTGGGGTGCATTTTACTTCAGAATATGATTACATTTAATCGCCATAATGAACATAATGCTGTTTCTCGTGCAGCTGTATATCCTGCTGCTCTTTGGGTAATATTTTCACTTTTAAGCATTGCATCATAACCACAATAACAATCATCTTTAATGTGAAAGGTAGGAATAACAAAGGCATTCGGCCAGGTCAGTGTATAAATGAGTCATGTATTATATTTGGTCATTCGTGTTTCATAATTTAATTATTTTTCATTCATAAGCTGGAAGCACGAGGTCCTCTTCTGTGAACTACGACATGCACTTCAGCTTCATATTTGCACTTTTACTCTAGATTTGTAGTTCTCGTTAAACACACACTCTTGTTCACACAAATGGCGATAATCAGCTCCATTAAGCAGATAATTGCTTGAGTCGTGTAATTTAGGCCAGAACATGACTGAGGCTCCGAGTACAGCTCAGCATGTGTCAGTCCCTCGTGTTCCTGCTGGAGAACAGCCTTATTGAACCTGGAACTGACAGACCATCCTCGCTAAATGAATGCGGCAGAAACATGTTGTTCTGACAGTTTACAGTTGTCTTTGGTTGTGTTGTTTTCTGGCTGATGTGTGTTTGGCAGCTGCAGTACCGGCGTGAGCCTGTGGAGGCGCTGCGGGGCTTGTGGGAGCAGGTCAATGGGTCAGGAGAGACGCCGGCCTGGGATCTGTCTCTGAACACACTCAGACAGGTACTGAGAAACTAGATTATTATTATTTTTGCATTGCTGCAATGTGAAAAAGCCTAACCCTAACCCCAGGGTTATTAATAAAAAAAGAGCAAATACTTGAAACATTTACTTCTCATTTAGTATAACCTAGAGTACTAACTTTAACTAATAAATAAAATGTATAAAAACTATGTATTTTAATTTTCAAAGTGAATAGAGTATTAAAAATCTAACTGTATCAGCTATACTAAAATAACACTGGCGCTAATTGATCGATGGTAAATTAGCCTTTTTTTAACATGAATTTCAGCTTTTATTTACACTTAGGTGAAGGATTGACAAGCTTCTTTTTTGTCAGCTGAACTTCTTTGAACTAAAATGTTTCTTAAATAATTTATGTTATAATAAATTTAATAATATTGAAATAATTTTATAACACAGTAGTTAGTAATAATATATTTAATACACTATTTTATCGTTTTTAACTAATTTTATTTAGTTTTATTATGAATTACTGTTTCATTAGATCACAACCATCAGTTTAGGAACTCTTGCTTTAATGCAAATTAATAAATAAATACAGATTATATAATAAAACAGTTTATTAAAAAGAAATAATAACCTTGCGTATAGTGAAACACACTTCCTGTACTCCCAGAATAAGTGTGGAGTTCTGAGATCATGTACTCGCTGTCATCTCTACACTATTCTTCGGTGGGACACAATCTTCACGCAGCACTTTTCAATACACTGACAGTTCGAAGTGACCTACAAAACCGACAAAGACAAAATAATAGCAGTAGTGCATGCGCTTGAGTAGTTTTATTAAAGTCCTCATGTAGTCCAAAACTATATCCCTTAACTTATTTTTGATCATGTAAAGGAGCTTTTTTTAGGATCGCATGTTTGTTTAATTAGAGTTGGAGCTAAACTTTGCAGGACAGTCGATCGCCAGGAGCAGGGTTGAGCACACCTTTGCCTCATTTACTATATGTGGATATTTGAATATGCAAATTAGCCCCGCCTCCTCTCAGTCATGCAGCAAGGTCCTCCTGATCCACTATAGATTTATTTAGGTCCAGTGTACCATGAAAGAGTGTAAATGATGTTTAGGTGAACTCTGTATGTGTGTGTTTTGTCCACTAGGCACTGTTATCCATGTCTGATAGAGACAGTGAGAGCAGAGAGACGAGTCTGAGCTGCTTTAACTCTCTGATCCTGGAGCTGCAGCGACCGCAGATACACAACACACCTGTGACAGCACGGGACGTCAGGTGAGACACACACTCACACACACTTCATGATAAAGAGCATGAGGATGACCACATGCGTGTGTGTGTGTAGTGTGCAGTTCTGGAGGGAGCTGCTGGATGGTTTGGAGCATGAGTCTTTGAGACTAAGACACTTGCTGGGCCTGCAGGAGAACAACAGCTGGACCAACACCTGTGAGGACAAACACACATACACACACACACATAAAAGATTGGTCGGGCGCTAATCGTGCTTATCTGCAGTCGAGCAGAAGGAGGAGGAGCGTAGAGGAGGAGCACCACTGCTGCTGAAGGACGAGAGGAGACGAGCGAGTGTCAGAGAGCTGGAGGGGACCAGAGCAGTGCAGGTGATGCTGTTCACCAGCAGAGGACAGCAGAGCTCATCTCACACACACACACACACACACACACACAGCGCTTTCCTCTCAACACCTGCAGACACAATCACACAGGTCCGGAGAAACACCCAGCAACCAGCCAAGCACCGAATACACAGAATGCCCTATAAACCAGTCAAAACACCCTAGCAACCATAAATAACATCTTTGCAACCACCTGAAACATCCTAATAACCAGTCAGGTCACCCTAGCAACCATTACCTAAATCTTAGCTACCACCCCAAACACCCTAGCAACCATTAACAAAATCTTAGCTTTCATCCAGAACACCCTAGCAACCTGTCAGGTTCCCTAGCATTCACCAAAAACATCTTAGCTAACATAACACCCTAGCAAATGCTTAGCAACCACCAAGACACCCTAATAACACAGAATGCCCTAGCAACCATGAATAACATCTTAGCAACCACCCTGAACACCCTAATAACCAGTCAGGTCACCCTAGCAACCTTCAACAAAATCTTAGCAACCATCCAGAACACCCTAGCAACCAGAATACCCTAGCAACTGTTTAGCAACCAATCAAAACACACTAGCAACCAAGAATGTCTCAGCATCAGCAAAACCCAATCAGTTGCAGAACACCCAGCCAGGAAACTATAGCGATTGAACAGTGGTCACTCAGACAGTACATGCGAGCACTAGCCAGGACATCTTAGAAACCACCTGGATGTCCTTACCTATACATAACAACAAAGAATACCCTAGCAACCACCATCATCTTCGCAGAACCTTACTAACTGTGTTAACAAGCACCCAGAAGACCCTAGTAACCGTCAAGAGCAGTCTCGGAGCTGTCAGTGCTGCACAGGGAGTGAAGCGTGTGGTTTGTGTGATGCTCACTCACTAGTGCGCGTCTCTCGCTGACTCACGCTCTGTGGGTGGCATGCTTACCGCTCTCAGCACAGGACAGCTGCATGCTTTCACAACCACTAACAGTGTGAACCTGTCTCTCTCTCTGATCTGTCTCTCCTACACACACACACACACACAGACTCACAGCGGCAGTATAAACACTCACACCGACTCTCTACGCTCTGACACTGTCAAATATGTGCTTTTAATATCCCCTCTGTGTGTGTGTGTGTGTGTGTGTGTGTGTGTGTGTAGGAAGGTGGGAGCATGAGAAAGCATGTGGCTGAGGAGAGGAAGACAGACTCCAGCTTTACTACTGATCACTCACACACACTCCAGGACACCTACAGAGCGCTGCTGCACACACAGGTACATGTGCTTCAGTCAGAAATACAGTTCAGCGTCATTACTCCAGTCTTCAGTGTCACGCGATCCTTCAGAAATCATTCTGATTATTAACAGTGATCAAAACAGTTTTTGTGGAAATATTTCTATATTGTCATGACACACCTAGTTATGACACAGTCGTTGAAACCCTCACACACTCCTTCATGATGTTTGATCACGCATTCACACATCCAGTCGTGTTTAGTCATAATGTGTGTGTTTCAGGTGTATGTGCTGATGCAGAGGATGGTGGATTCTCTGTGTGGTCTTCTGGATGACACTCAACGCTCTCCTCAAGCACTTTAATACTGTTTACTACCAGTGACATATCCTCTAGTGTCAGGTCTTAATCGCACACGTTTTTCTCTCCGTAAGAACCTTTTCTGTTTCTGTATGTGTTTAAGTGTGAGTTTTAAACTAGTCATTCTGATTTATGAGATAATCCTTGATCTTGTCCATCAATCGTTTACAGACGGCTGAAGGTTGTATATTGGCTTTATAATGAATGGCTGTATATTTAAATAAACATTCAAATTGCAAACACTTTAGAAAACTGAACTTTTAATTTCTCCAGAGAATGAGTAAATTCATTAAAGCTGTAGTTCACAGAGAACAGTAGAACAGCTGATCTCATCTCCAAAACTTCAGAACAGGACGCTTCAGAACTCCTGACCTGATATTTAGATATACTCTTCTTCCATAAATATAAGCCCCCTTTGATGTCTATGTGTGCACGTGCGAACTATTTACATTTAGAAGACTCATTCATAACATACTGTCTTAAACAGGGATCATTACATGATCGATTAAACTTTATCTTTGAGGTTTGAATAATTTGTTTCACAAATGACACCTTTTCCCTCACAGAGATGCCTCCAGCACAAGCACAAGGAAAAATAGTACTGAGAGGGTACAGATCATTCCAAAGCCATCCATTTAATAAAAGATGACAAAAAAAGAAGAAAGAAAGAGTCAGAAATATGACATATGGATTGGATTTCAGCTGAAAATGCATTTAGTTAAATGTTAAATCAAATGCAAGATTTTATACTTCAATATAATTCCTACAGTTTGCCATTGTTCTGATCTGAATGTGATTTCCTCAGTTTTGAAAAAGCAGTTTTTTTAGCATTTAAACATGTCTAGTGTTTTTCAGGTTGTGGAGTCGGAATGATAAAAGTGTTGTCAATTCTGAAAAATGTGGCTTTTTGTGCTTTTTTACTGAAATATATATAACATATAATCAGAGTATATATATTATATGTATATAATATAATATATAATCAGCCGGCCGTGGCATAGGCAGTATAGGCAAATGCTAAGGGCGCTGTACATCCAGGGGGCGCCAGAAACAGAGGAAGAAAAAAAGTGTCATTTCCACATAAAACTAGTTGGTATTATGACTTCAGAAAGGAACATGCCCACATTAATTTAACTGCACAGCAAAGCCTTCTAAGTAGTAGTTGCATTAATAACAATAATAATATAGTCTACTTGCCTAAGACGCCCTCCACCCTCTTCTGAATAATCAGACTTTAATGCACATGGTGCTTTTGATGAAGTTCAGCATGTCAAAATGTCCCAAACTGTCTGGTGCCCAGGGGAGGAAAAAAAAGAAAAGAGGAAAAACGCAACAAACACAGGTGTAATGTTATGGTAAAGATGATGTTAATTTATATTATTTTGCTGTTTTTCCGATTGGTGATTGATAACGAA
>JAUCNO010002151.1:0-13869 GCA_032353835.1 Enteromius viviparus
GGCCAAGTGATTAGCACACCTGATTCTGATCATTTGAATGGGTGAGCGAAAACTTTTGGTAATATAGTGTATATCAAACGTGCATGTGGTAAGAGTACCTACAGCATATTTCGTTGGCCAAAAAACCAACGAAATGTAATGTAATATCACCGACAATCACAGACATCACATTGGGACGGCATTAGTTTTCTCAGAGGAGTTTGCTGAAAAACAGTCATTTGCTCTGGAATTATCACAGAGGTTGTAAGAGAAAAAAAATTCACTTATCACAACCTAGGGTGTGAAATAGTTTAGTGATAGGTACTCGCGTCACAAATAATCAATGATCTGTAAATTGTAGAACCTATTCTGTATCATCAACACAAGAAAGACACAAGTGTAATAAAAATAGATTTTATTAACAAAAGATAAACAAGAGTAATCAACAATTACCAGCTGAGTCTCCCTTTGGTGCTGCAATGGACATCTTGTCCTTCTGGGGTGCACCGGGGAAGACACTCGGCCTGCTGTGCGGGGCAAGTAATTTGCTCTGGACTGTATAACTAATAGCTCATCAATAGTTCATGTAATTTGTACATCTATTTAATATAAACAAATCAGCATGTTGTTCAGGTGAAGCCAAGGATAATCTCAGCAGTCACTGATGTCAAATTGTACGACAATCAAGTAGATTTGAGGCAAAACCAAATGAAGAGCCACTCCTACTCACTTCTCGTAAATATCCATGCCATTTCTTGTAAACCAAGGCTGTTCGTCATGCTTGTCATGTGACACAAAACATACATGTAAGCACTATATAAATTATATAGACTTAAATAAGGAGATATAGGATTTTTTTTCCCTTTTAGTTTGAAATATTCCAAATGTGTTAATTTAAGGCTCTTGTAGAGTGGACCATATATATTCTGAGTTCATTTAAAGGACATATTGGAGGTTAGAAAATATTTTCAGATGAATGTATGTAGTAAGTTTCACTTTAACCAACCAAGGGTGCGAAATAGTTTAGTGATGGGTACTCACGTCACCAATGACCTTGTGATATTTGGATCACGTGTCACTTAGGGTGTGGTGATGAGTACATAACATAAGAAAGATTGCTGGGATTTGTAACTTGTAAAACCTTTTCTGTATCATCAACACAAGGAAGACACAAGTGTAATAAAATAGATTTTATTAACAAAAGATAAACGAGTAATCAACAACTACTAAATTAACACTATAAATTAAATAGGATTGAAGTCCATAAGATGTAAAATACGAGTAATTATGTTGAATGCTGTTATGTCAGAGCTATGCTATTTGGAAAGATAACATGTCGACAAGAGACAAGTTTCAATTCACTTCACTTCAAACCCGTTTTTCTCAAAATAGCATTCCTAAAAAAAAATCATAGCTATAAGTTAACTTCAGACTAAACTTTTGTTTTTTGTTACGGTCAAGCTATTGACAAAATAAAAACCGTTTTGGACAGGGCTTGATTGAGCAGTATTCAAATGATTGCATCACAGATGTCTACCCAGCTCCGATTATATATTATTTGACTATCCAAATTTATAATCAAACAATAGGCCTTCAGAAGCACAAATGTCTACCATTTTTAAGGCATGGTTCACCCCAAGAAATTATAATGGTCTAAAATTTACCTGTAGATGTTTTAAACAACACAAGTTTAGTGAATGCTGTGGGCTTTAATGGCGCACATTTTGGATAGTCATTGAAAAAAAGAAACCAAAATGCTTTCAGTATTATAAACACTGCAAAATCCCTGTTTGTTTATTTAAATATGTGTTGGCTTTTGTACAAACTATGAATTAACCAGAATGATGCGTAAATGGACTCACAACATGCAGGCACAGCACTCCACATAGAAAAGTACTAAGTGAAAAAAATATTATGTGTAAATAAAAGACAAAAAGTAGTCCTGGCTCTTCCATAAAAGCCGTTTAGAAAAGCGGGTCTAAACATCCGTGCTTAAATTGGTTCCTCAAGTAAGTTGAGGATCATGTAATCTTACTAATTTGAGTCAGGTTTATATAGTCTAGATAATCACGCGTGCACACCATTATTTAAAAGTCCTGAAAGTCAAGCATGAGTCAATCTGTAGCTGACGCTGATAGGTCAGTTATGGGTTATGAATTATGTATTTGCTGTGTCCGTTAATATTTATATTGTTTATTGTTTCATGATCTAAATATGTATGTTGTGTTTATTTTTCTAATTTTTTTGTATGATATTTGTTTGTTGTATTCTTAAGTTTGATTATGTATAAGGTCACATGGTCCTTCTGATTAATTTAACCTGGAAGCGTTTGTTTAAAGTAAATGACCTGACTTGAATTCAGACATGTATGTTACAGCTCTTCTTTATTCTACTGCTGGTTACGAGGTCAAAACGGTAAATATGTTAATGCTCCAGAATGATGTTGGTCAGCTGTAGATACCTGCCTACACACTGCTCTCTGGAGGTGTTGAAGTGCTTCGTCCCATACCCTCTTACTCCCCCGGAACCAGTAATCCACTAAAGAAACGTCTGATGGTTCTCCTGTCCAAGGGAAGAGTGGGGGCTGGAATCTGAATATGCATTGAAATGAAGTGAGTCCGGTGGTAGCTTGACGGAGAGAGTTCTGTGCATACAGTAGCCTAGGAACTGAATCCAGATGTCTTGGTGGCCAGTGCAGAAGGTACGGAGGAACCACCCCACCTCCTGGGTCTTACATTTAGTCTGCCCGTTAGTTTGAGGATGGTAGCTGGAGGATAGGCTGACGATCACAACTAGGACATGGAAGAAGACTTTCCACGCTCAGGAGATGAGCTAGGGTCAGAAACAATGTCTTTGTGTAAAACATATGAGCAAAACACATGCTCGAACAGGAGTTTCACAGTGTAGGTAGCCCTCTGAGTGGACGTAAATGACAGAATTTAGAAAATCGATCAACTATAACTAAGATGCATTTGTTACCTTCTGATGGTGGTAATTCCGTGATGACTTCAACTTCTAGGTGTGACCACGGGCAGTTAGGTACGGGAAGTGGAATAAGATTTCCTGAGGAAAGATGATATGGTGACTTAGACAGCGCACATTCCCGATACCCTCTCACGTACCACTGCACATCCTTCTCCATCCCAGGCCACCAAAACTGATCTTTCAGGAGTGAGAGGGTTCTGTTGGTCCCAGGATGCCCTGTGCCCAGTGAGGTATGTGATGAGTGGATTAGTTGAAGATGTTCGACTGATGGTACAAATCGCAGATGTGGTGGACAGTCCAGTGGAGGTAGTGGTGCTGGATCAGAGGCGGCTGGAGGGGTTATTCATTGGATGGGATTCACAAACATCTTTTCTGGTAAGATGGGTTGTATGGGTTCTGGACGTTCATCAGAGGAATGGATTTGTGATAGAAAATTGGCTGTGACATTCTTAGCTCCTGGCTTTTGGTTTACCTTTCAGCAGAGACGTAAGGGGACTGGCTATGGTGCTGTAGTTATCAATGAACCGTCTATAGAAGTTAGAAAATCCCAGGAATTTTTGAAGATCCTTGACTGTAGAGGGAATCGGCCAGTTGATGATGGCTTCCACCTTACGCTCATCCATCTTTATTCATGTATGATCGATGTGGTATCCTAAGAACTGTACAGAAGTCTGATGAAAGGAACACTTCTCAGCTTTCAGATATAAATTATACTCCCGTAATCTTTGTAGGACCTTACTAACCTGTAGGCGATGCTCGTAAATGTTCGTGGAGTAGATTAAGATGCCGTCAGTGTAAATGATTAGGAACTGATGGAGGTAGTCTTGGAATATCTCATGCATAAAGTTCTGGAATATGGAAGGTGTGTTTACTAATCCATACGGCATCATAAGGTAATCATAATGGCCAGTAGGAGTGATGAAAGTGGTTTTCAACTCATTCCCTTCGCGGATACAGATCAAATTGTAAGCACTTCGTAAGTCAAGTTTGGTGAATATCTTGGCTCCTCTGAGTTTTTCAAGGGCGGCGGGGATGAGTGGTAATGGATATTTGAATTTGACAGTACCTTTATTGAGCGCTTGGTAATCTATTCAGGGGTGCAACCCAACATCCTTTTTGGCCACAAAGAAAAAACTGAATGCAGCAGGAGAAGTGGAAGGACAGATATAATCTTGTCAGAGAGCTTCTTGAATGTACTCCTCCATGGCTTTGGTTTCCTGGGATGGATAGTGGGAATATTCGTTCGTGGGGCACAGTGGCATCTGGGAGCATCTATAGCGCAATCCTATGGTCAATGTGGTGGCAGACAGGCAGCTCTCTTGGGTCAAAACACATCCTGGAAAGACGTATAACAGGAATACCAATTGACTGTTTCTCTATTGGACTTTCAATAGATGTAGAACACATTGAAAGTGATGTAGTAGAACGGAGATGTAACTTGGGAAAGCACTCCAGCCAACATCTGGAACCCCATTTTAGGATTTCTCCAGTACCCCAAGAGATGATGGGATCATGCCTCGCCAGCCCCAGACGCCCTAGGACCATGTCAATGGTGGAGCCCTCCGGAACTAAAAGCCAAATCTCCTCCTCATGGCACTATCCCACTTGAAGATGTATAGGCCAATGTGTTGTTTTACTTCTTTCTTGGAGAGTGGTTGACAGGTGACTGATTAAACATGGTAAATTACTTCTGTGGGCGTGGTTTTAAGACCAAGGCGTCACGCAAAGGTACCGATGATGAAATTGCCGATGATAGTCGATGAGGGCTGCCACTGTGAATGAGATATAATTTGCGGTAAGAGTGACATTAAAGGTAAGTGGATTCATCTCTTCAAACCTAGGGAGGATCATACTCACCAATGGACGCTGAAGTCGAGTGGAGAAGTCACAAATGGGGTGCCCTGACTGCCTACAAAAGACAAAGACCCATTCATAGTCATCTTTGATGTTCTTTAGGGGTTAAATATACAATATTGCTGCATTGGTGTTAAAAATTTAGGTTTAAAAGAGGGTTGACCAAAGGTTTAACTGACTATTGGACAATTATGAAAAAGGGGAAACTTAAGTTATCAGATGCATAAGAAAATAGGCTTGAAGAAATGGGCTTTGAGAACCAAGACTTTTACAGATTCATGCAGTCACGTCACTATTTAGAGCATGTTGCAAGACATTCATGTTACAAGCATGTTGACATAACCAAGAAAGTGGAATATGAGAAAATAAAGGCATTTCTTCTATACATATAGGACAAATGGGAGCGGGAAGGTAACCTTAATCTTTCAGTAGAAGATTAGGAAAATTAATGCAATTTACAATGGAAAGCTACACATTCATTGTTCTGGAAGAGAGTTTGTGTGGAAGGGTGTCATTAGGTTTTTTTCCACACCTGCCCAGATAAATAAGGATGTGGCTGTGAGCAGCTATCTCCGGCAAGATGCAGATATGTCCCTGTAATTATATTCTGTAAATTCACTGAAGTCTTTTTATTCATAAGGCTGAAAGATGTGTAAAAATATATGTGTAATGAAGATGATTTGCAGTGATCTCCAGGAGCGAAAGACACATACCGACGCAAGGCTTTAAATGTCACACAGGTAAACTAACAAACATCTGAACTTATTGAAATAGTTCTCACTTCTCGAAACTGCCTACTGTAACTCACTAAGAATGTCTGCAATCTATGGGCTAAATATTTGCACATGGCGTCAAACATAGTGATGAAAAATGTCAAAAAATGCAGTTTGCAATACAGGTTTTTCCTGCCTACAGGTGTTTTTCTCCAGAATATACTGAGTATTTGTATACTTTTCAAGACAATTCATACAGATTTCAGATATATAAATCACAATTTTAGAAAATGGGCCCTTGTGACTGTTTTTTCATAAACACACACAAACATACATATATAATATATATATATGTGCGTGTGTGTGTGTGTGTGTGTGTGTGTCCCTAATTTGCAAAAACGGTCATAATGATAATTTTAATATTCAGCAGAATAAAAAAGCTTTCCGTTGAGGTATGGTTTGTTAGCATAGGACAAAATACTGAAATTATATACTTAGACAATATACTTATATAATATAATTATTGTAGGAAATGTACAAAATATCTTCATGGAACCTGGTGTTTACTTAATATCTTTATGATTTTGTTTAGGAAAAAAATAAATATATTGTGCTACTGATGACTGCTTTTGTGCTCCAGGGTCACATACAGTACTGTGCAGAAGTGTTACAGGCATGTAGGTTTTAAGGCAGTTATTTTTATCTAAAAAACATCATATTAATTAAAACTTCATGAAATTCACACTGAGAAAAGTAATACAGGAGGATTATTAAAACACTAACTGGGAGGGCTACTGGTACTGTATAAATTGAAGGCGGGGCTATAGCCCCTACTATATATTAGGCTTGTCTTGTTTGCCGGAGAACAGCTGGAAAAGGACACTGAAGACACGGTAGGTGAGTAGAACACTATTAGTACACTATTGTCAGTCATTGTCCAAATTAATATACTTTATTATTATTAAAAGTGCAACCATAAGAAAATGAATTGTGCATTAGCCATTAGGCAAAATTAACCTTATAGTTAGTGATTAAATTGCATATAAAAAGTATAAATTATTAAAAGGTTTACCTGAGTTGATTTACTATGTACTAAAATTTCAGTAGGAAGTTGCAGGGAACAAACATACTTGGGGTTGGTTTTGACATGCATGGTTTAAATATTTCCATTCATGCTAGCACATTTACGGCATTTACTAGTTACCATATCAACATTATATAGAGAAAAATAGGTAACACTCGATAATAATTACACGCTATGAGTCATTAGTTAAGCATTAGTAAATATTTAATTAATCATTTATAAAACATTGTTCCTACATTAAACATTAATAAACAGTTTTTAAATGCAATTATAAATTATTTATTCGTGGTTTATAAGCATATATATATATATATATATATATACATATATATATATACACACATATATGCTTAATTTAGAAATTATTAACTGATCCTTAATAAAGTATGAACATACAATTATGTATTACATTATTTACAAACCAGTTAGTTAGTTGTTCTCAGTGGTTCATGAGGTCAAAGTGTTAGCAAAATGATTAATAAACTGTTTGAATGCACATTTATACACCTTATTATTCAGACATATAGTAAGCTTTATTACCATATTTCTACTGTAACTCATGATTCATTCAAAAGACACGAACACTGTATTACAATGTACTATTATTAAACCATGCTATTCTGTGACACAAGTGATACTTTCCATTTTTTTTACTTTTATGAGTTTTAATGAGAAACGGGTGAATAAAGATTGACAGCTGATGTTTAATATTCAGACATGATTATTTCAGGAAATATAAATCATTTTGGCTGGTTTGTGTGTCTAGTGTTCTGTGAGAGGTGTGTGTGGAGGAAGGGGAGTGTACAGTATGTCTATGTTTTTCTGAATGTATCTCTATATTTGCCCACATTGTTTTGAACTAGGTTATACTGTATAGCTTTATCTTGTGATCAGGGCCATCTTAAGGATGGCTGCAGTGTGTTTGTTGTCAAAGTTTATTTTTAATTCGTAAAATAAGGTTAATGAGTTTATTTCATTGACATTATTTTAGTTTGATTTAGATCAAATAACATTTTAAGCTGTGATATTGTAACATGTCTGTTCTGTTTAGTTTCCCTTTGGTGCTCTTATTTGGTTCTTCCTGTCCCTGTCCTCATTGTGATCATTCCAGCTGGATCTTGTCTTCCCCCTTGTTGTGTATTCAAAGAGTTTTCAGTTTCTGGTTTCTTTGTCTTGTGTAACATCGTTTTAAGAGCTTGTGTTTTTTTTTTTTCTACAGATCACGACTGACACCGGTGTGTTATGCAGGACCACAGGAAATGCTCTGACACAGGAAACACTTGATCAGTAAGGGGCAGTCACATCACCACAAGCTATAGTCTATTTATGTTCATTGCGTACTTCGCAAAGGCTGATAAACTATTAAAGATTTTGTTATAAATACTATTATTGTATCTCATCATGACAGTTTTATCACTGAAAAAGCATTTCAAAAGTATTACTCTACAACCGGGAGAGAGTGACACAGCGAGTATAGGTCTTTAATGCTTGCTTTAATGCGAGTTTCCTAAGGCCTTTTATTTTTTTTATGCATAATTTATTATTTATCCTGTAAATCCTGTATTTTCTAATAATATTACCAAGGGGCAAAACATATATAAAAAATAGCCGAGGACCTAGGACAGATCCTTGTGGTACTCCATACTTTACTTGTATTGAGGTGTCTCCCAGCTTAATTGAACAAAATGGTTGCGATCGGATAGGTAGGATCTAAACCATTGTAAAGCCTGTCCTTGAATACCCATGTAACCAATCTATGAGTATGTCATGACCTATCGTGTTGAATGCAGCATTGAAATAAAGTAAAACTAGTAATGAAATTCAGCCTTGATCTGATGCAAGAACCAAGTCAACCAAGTTTTATTTTAGTAAGTGTAGTTTCTGTGCTGTGATGGGCCTGAAATCTTAAATAATTCGTAGAGATGATTGTTTTGCAAGGAGGTGTCACGGTCAGCTGGATGTGCCCACCCAGACCACTAGTGGGCACTCCAGCACCCAGGACTGCTGTTATGTGTTTTCTCTCTGTTTTTCACTCCAGGACTTTTATTATGATTTCATGTACTCTGTTCTGTATGTTGCAACCCAGACTTTTATGTTGAAATCTTTGCATCAGCTCTGTTTATTTCTATCCGGATATCCACCGGCATATAAGCCGCCGTTTGTTTAGTTTTCGGCACGGTCTATTGTTAGTCGTCACCTTTCCCTTGTTTCCCAGCTGACTGTGACAATATGAGACTTATATTTCATAATATCTATGAGAAATATATTCCATTGTAACTTAAGTAGATGAGTCTTGTTCATTGTGTTATAAATTGTCATACTCTTAAAGCTATAACCATGTTCTTATGAATATTCATGAGATATATTATAAATAAAATATATTCATATTATAAAGTTATAATTCGCAATTTGTAAAAGACCAATAATCACCAAATTAGCACAAACTCACAAAATATTGTTTGCAGCTGTATCATCACCAACTCCTTGAGGACGTTCAACTCTCAGCTGAAAAGCAGTCAAGAATCCAGATGGACACCATTTGATACCTGTCAGCTGACCCCAGCTAAAGAAGAGAAAACACAGTTGATCATAGTTTAAAACAATTACATATATATATGTATAGTTTTTTCATAAGCTAGGCAATTTTATATATATATATATATATATATATATATACTGTATATATATAAACAACTCTTAAAGTAAAATGTCTTAATAGCTGTGAATGTGCTGCATCATTACTGAGCCCCTTACCTGCCTACAACTGACTGAACTGTGGAGTATTTAAGAAATGAGCTTGGTAAGCCTCTTTTAATGCAGTGAAGGCGAATCCCATTGAGTGCGGTATCATCCCCAGGACCAATAGGATATTCCACCTTGAAAATCAAACAAACAACAACACTAAGACACATTACAAAGAAAAATTAGTATGGGCTGGGAATCCCTGGACCAGCTAACACAGTCTCAGGACCAATTTGTACGTATTTGTATGAGGTGGCAAATTTGTGCTAATTCATACGAACTCACTCGTACTCGATTTTGTATGATTTATCAAAACTCCCAGTGACGGGTAGGTTTAGGAATGAGGTTAGGTGAAGGTCATTCGTACAAATACGAATTGTCCGCTCATTAACTACACACAATTCAACGTGTTTCTTTAGTATTAAAGCAATGCAGTCAAATGTTTGAGCAGGTGCAGTTTCCTTAGAAATACCTGAAACTGCAACCGCATTAAACCACTCATTAAACACACTGTAATTAAGTCTATTTTTTTCTTACCTTTAGACTGAAGCCTGCGGCGTACGTTCCAGTTGGACACATTTCCCTGTGACCCCACGACCCCCATCTTCCTCCATTTCTCACAGTCAGCTCCGATCTGTAATGTCTGCTAAATATTCGCGCAGGACGTCTTTCTCCGGCCTGAACACTCAGCTGCTGCCCAGTAATGACTAGCAACATGATGGAAATAAACTGATGCATTGCTGCAGCACTGACCTGATGGAGTAAAGCTGAAATGAATTGATCAAACGAACACAGAGTGCACTGCTATCACTGTACATTCTTAAGGAATATGGGTCATATTTATACAAAACAGATTCATACAACAACATCCTCGGCGTCCAATCAAAGTAACCGGAGGTCAACGAGCTGTGTCACCATTATCACACGGGCACACCAGTGTGTCTGAGGTTTTGTGTTTGTGGTTGTTTAAGTAAGGGATCTGCAATCGCTTTTAATTTTTTTTTTGCAACAGAGTGAACAACAAGACGTTTTGGCAGCAAGCCTTCTTCAGTGAATCATTATGGCAGGAAAATACAAAAATAATGGAAGTAAATTATAAAAAGTATAGGTAACACTTTATTTCAATTGTAAGTAGCTTTGCAACTGCATGTCAACTAGCAGTCATTAGAGTATTAGTAGACTGATTGCTTAATTACAATTTATTTTGATGGGTCCACGACATAAAACATACAGACACTTTGCAAGTATATTTTTACTTATTACACTAACCCTAAACCTTAACTTTAACTAAAACCATAACTTTATTTGTTCTTTATTTATTTGTTCTTTTAGGAAGATTACTGATCATTTAAATCTCCTTTGTACATTTAGATATGCTTATAAATCAAGAACAAGGCATTCATAGCTGTATTTATGAACTGCTTACTAATGACTATTAATGTTGACGATTAATGAACAATGCTTTATAAACCATGAACTGACTATTTACTAATGCTTAACTAATGATTCATAGCGTGTAGTTATTTAAAGTGTTACCCATTTTCATTAAAAAAAACATACAGGAATAAAATAAATAAATGAATTAGCCCACTTAAGGGTCAAAAAACAGCAAAGTATTATTTGTGGGTGAGATTTTCCTTTAAAGCTCCAGTTGACAAACATTACATCTGTAATACATATACAAAATTCAGAAAGTTCTTGGATCTGTCTCTGGAGCTCATCTAGCTGACATGGTCTCCACTGATATTCAGGGCTGTAGAGGTGCTGATCTGGGAGGCTACATTCACCTCAGAATAAGAATAAACCCACTAATATTAACATAGATGGCACTGAGAACAATAAAGCACATTATACATTTAGTAAATACTCTAAACATTTACATGTATTATCACATAATACTGACTGGGTTTCATCTGAAATCTTGCAATGATGGCAAAGCACCAATGAAACCTTTGGCGACACCCTGATGGAAGTAAATTTAAAAAAAAAAAAAATAATTAAATGATGCCAGAGGAGAACTAGACCCAACTAAGCCTGGTTCTCCCAAGGTTTTTGTCCTCATTCTCTCATGGATGGTGTTTTAGTTCCTTGCTGCTGTCTCCTCTGGCTTACTTAGTTGGGAACACCTGATTTCTAGTGATTATCGTCGTCTTGACTACGGAGACCGTCGCTGCATTTGATAATTAAATAGTTTAATCTTCATATATTACCAACATTCTATTCTCCTATTTGATAATGTTCAGTGCTTTACTACAATCTGTAAAAATAAAAGTGATTGATTGAAGATGGCGGTCCTCCCATGAAGTCACTTAGGAGCATGCATGTATAGAATGATCTCAGTGTGGGCTGGATTAGTTTTTATTAGTTAACATTTAGCAGTCTGAATGTTGACTGGATTTGAAAATAAACATTTCTTTAATCTTTTTAAAATATATTTGTGCAAACTTAATATAATATGTCTTCTCAACTAAGCCCAGTAATAATAATAATAATACATTTTATTTATAGATGCCTTTCTCAATACCCAATGACACTGCACAATACATTTTCCAAAAAAAAAACCCAAAAAACAAAAAAAACCTATAAAACAACAAAACTGAGTAAAGTAGGACTAGACTATTAAAATGTGAAGCTGCTGCAAACATGGGTGATGGGGCGAAAGGGGAAATTCTGGAAATAATTATTGTCAACTGACACATCAATTACTTTAGTTTAGGTAATAAATTGGTTCACACTGCCTGGGGTAGCATTCAGTTGCTGCTGTGTTCACATTGCATGACTAGGAAAATTGCTGACAACACTGTCTGGTTCACAAACTAACTTTCACAACCAAATGCAACACAAAATGATGAGGAAATAATGCAGCATCACCCTGACATTGTGGTCTATAGCAGTGGTTCGGTTACTGGTTTGTTCTTAGGACTCACATTTTCCCAGGGTTATCAAGCTGCAACCTACTTTTATATATATATATGTCGACCAGGTGGCAGCACTCGCTCTCTCACAACCCGCGGTTGTCGACATGGATCCCCACCTTTCGGACGCCCAGAAGTCGGAGCTGAGCCACCTGGTCAGTCAGTACCAGGACGTGTTTTCGGAGACCCCGGGCCACACGGAAGTATTACAGCACCACATTATAACGGACCCGGGAGTCATCGTCCGGCAGCGGCCCTACCGAATCCCAGAGGCCTGTCAGCAAGCTGTGGAGGCGGAAGTCCAACAGATGCGGAAGCTGGGGGTAATTGAGCCATCCCGGAGTCCCTGGTCCAGCCCATTAGTCCTGGTCCCGAAGCCAGATGGAACCCTCCACTTCTGTAACGATTACCGGAAGCTGAATGAGGTATCTCAGTTGGACGGCTACCCCAAGTGGACGAGCTGCTGGAACGGTTGGGAAGGGCCCGGTACATCACGACGCTGGACTTAACAAAAGGATACTTGCAAGTACCGTTAGCTGAAGAGTCTAAACAAAAGACTGCTTTCTCTACTCCATCAGGGCATTGGCAGTACCAGACCCCTTGTGATGGCCGCCGATCAGCATCGCCCTGGCAACAAACTGCAGCCACCTCAAACTCGTTTGCCCGGGCCAATCGTTCACGGCCGGACACATATAAAAAGCCCACAACAACAAGGAAGTACGAGCAACGACTCCATTCTAAATGATCTGGTGTTTAACTTACCTGTCTTTTCTTCTCCAGAAGCTACGCCGTGAACGAGGACACCCGGGCACTCTCACAAGCCACACGGAGCACTTTAAAAGGGCACCTGGATCGAGGACAACAGGGATTAAGAGCACCACTTTCCCGCCGAGCACCGCCACCATTGGAATCACCGTATTGGACCTGTTTTTTTGTTAATAAATCCACCCTCCGGGGTTTTGTGTTCATTCATCCCATTGTCTGTCGTGTTCTCTAGCGCCACGGTTCACAATATATATAAAGTTGTGCTCAAAATTATTCATACACTGGTAAATTTTAAACGGCACCTGTGAAAATATGTATCACTAATACTTTTGATCTTTTAGAGAATTAGAGAATAAAAATTTACAATGGAAGAGAAATCTCATTATGAAATAAATGTATTTCTCTAGTACACATTGGCCAAGATTAATCATACTCTTTTATTTAACACTTTTTGCAACCTTATTTTGCTGAGATAACAACTCTAACTGTTCAACTATAATGAATTATATTTTGGGAGAATGTGTTGGTTTTAAATATTTTATATGTTGGTATTTAATTGAAACATTTAAAATGTCATAAAACACATTTTTTGACATGCAAACATATGTACAGACTGTTCCGTGAATATTGGGCAGTTGTGGTCTAATGAATAGGGAGTTGGACTTGTAACCTGAAGGTCCAGCAGGGATTGTAGGTGGTGGGAATGAATTTTTTCAGCACTCTCTCCACCTTCAATACCACGACTGAGGTAAGACCCTTAAAGGGTCACAACACCCTAAAACACTTTTTTTGAGTTGTTTACAGATATATACATGTTGTACATTGCTTAAAA
>JAUCNO010002152.1:0-13862 GCA_032353835.1 Enteromius viviparus
GTATAAGTGCTGGATTAAGATCGTGTGGGGGGTCGAATCGAGATCGCGATCTTTTAACGATTAATTGTGCAGCTCTAAAAAATATATATATATATATTTAACCAATAATAACAAAACTTTTTCATTGCTAGTGAAATTAAACTAAACCTAAACATTTAATAAAAAATCAACTTGTGACACTTTTGCATCTGAAGTCTTCATATATATATATTATTATTCTTCTTATTATTATTATTAATATGATGATCAATCACATCCAAATTTATTGGTATTTTTTGTGAACATTATAAATGTGTGTATATTTATTATGTATAAATAAAGCATATTTTTTTAGAAAGTACTTAAATGTTTTATTTATATTTATATAATTTACTCCCTATATATATTTAATATAGATAAAAAATTTCTTTCATAGATAAAAAGTTTTATTAGATATTATATATATATATATATAATTTATAAAAAATATTTATGAAAATTTTCTTTTTAAGATTAAAATGTTTTTAAAACATTTTACTGTAACATAACCACACTAAAATTGCTACTGAAATATTTTTATGTACGTGGTCAATGAACCATCAAGCTGTTTGAACATATAAACATGTTCTGACTGAAAGAAAACTCCCTTTCACCTTGACATGCAGCCCAGGAAGTCGTGCTCAGCAGCTGGGTCCTCGGCATGTTGGCTGACATGCTTTGCTTTCGCCCCAGGTTTTGCCGCATTCCTCTCCCCATGTGACCGCCCACCTGGAAGGATGCAGAGGCAGCACTTTCAGCATGTGGACATTGATTTTATGACCCTCCAGCTTCGGACAAACTACAGCGGCCCGGTGCCGGATTTGTCGCAAATGAAAGTCAAAGCTCAAGCTCTGGTCCTTGGCTCCACTTAAATGAGCTTTCAGAGGAAAAAAAGAAAGCTGTCAGCAGCCATCTGGGGTGAAAGCGGTCGCTCTTACCAGTATGTGGCCGCTGTGTGTGGGAGTTGACTTGGGGCCAGGGTTTGTCGACCACGTTGGAGCGCGGGGCTTGTAACTCAGGCAAGGAGTACTCAATCTCTGGCTGGCTCTGAGAGAATCAACAAACACAGTGTCAAGGGCAGGAAACAGCATTATGGGATTTACTCAACAGAAAGGCTTCTGAATGAAACGGTTGGGTATGTGACTGTTTTGTTGTGGTGAGGATTTCAACACAATCATGCACGAAGCAGCAAAGCAGAAATACAATTTGCAGAGTGACTTAAAAATCCTCATATTCTTGCAAACATACAGATGATGAATAGCACAGTTAAATATGATGACGTTGAGGGCACTAGCTGCTAGTGCAGATTCTTGTATTACAGAATGAGCTGAAACAGATTTCCAAGAGTAATGATTGATAAAAGTTTAATACCTAAATTTGGTGTAGTATTGCATTATATGCCTATATGGTTCTACTTGTTTATAAGGTAACAGTGGCGTTGTTTAGTCGATCTAGTATAGTTGGAGTCATGAAAACTTTATACTGCAGTTTCTTTTTCTTAAAGAAATTAATCATTTTATTTTACATAATATTTCTAATAAATGCTGTGTATTTTAAATTTCTATTCACCAAATAGTTATCAATTGTTTTTTTACTAAATTATTAAGCAGCACAACAGTTTTCAACTTTAATAAGAACAATAAGAATTGTTAAGAAATGATCATCAAATCAGCATATTAGCATTGCATATAAAGCATCATGTGACAGAAATACATTTCATTTTAAAATAAATTAAAATGTAATAACATTTAGCAATATTACTGTTTTTACCGTATTTTTTGACTAAATAGATCAAGTCTCTTTTAAACAATAAAATAATAGGAAAATCTTACTGAGCCTAAAATTTTAAACATGAGTGCAAGCATTTTGTTATTGTTGTTTTTTTACATTATTATAATCATAATTTATTTTTATTTTATTTTTTTACTTTTTTTTTTTATATAAAAATATTTCCCCCCAGTTTCACAGACAAGGCTTAAGCTAGTCCCAGATTAAATTGCATGTTTGAGCTGTCTCAGATGAAAATAATGTAATATTTTCTTATAAGGCATTTAAGTTGCTTAAATATCTTAATTTAACTAATGCCTAGTCCTGGCTTAAGCTAAGCCCCGTTTGTGAAACCGGGCCTTTAAATTACACCAGAAAAGCGACACAGAGGAATATATATTTTTGTTAACTTTTTTGTTTGTAGCCACACCCACTGCGGAATTTCAACAATCCCAATCCTGCTCGACATATAATCAGCACCAAATATCATCTAACTGGCTGTGAATTTGCTATTTGGCACAGCATTTACATTACAGCACGACATAACGTAAACGCACAAGTCAACATTTTGGTTTAACCCCTTCAAGATTGTTTAAAAGCTACAGTCAGCTGCTTCCAGCTTCAACACCATGCAGGAACACCATGTTAACCGAGTCCTTCTTTCCACTCTCTATTACATGGATGCCTGGCGGCGTTAAACCACGCTGGTCAAACCGAGCGCTAGACACCAACTCTGACGAGAGCGAGGGGACTACTTGACATAAATAAGAGCCTTTAAGCGTCCACTTTCAAGCAGGATCCAAAGGATGTGATTTGAAATCTGTCTCATTAGTCTACGACTAGATGTGTCCCGTTCTGCCCCTCCATCTCGCCTTGTGTGTGTAAATTAGTACATGTTTTTTTAGACTATGTTTCTTTAGTTCCCCCGTGAGATCTTATTAAAGAGAGATTTCTGCTCTCTTCCACTGAGTTCTTCTAAATTGGGCTCAGCAGAGCGGACCTCTGAGATAACTTCTCTAGGGAGGATCATATGAACCTCCGAAATGACCACAGAGAGGCGAACACACATGGTTTTTCATGTCAAGCAGCGGTAGACGAGAACGCAAGGAACTGTTTGGAGTGTCATGTTATTCCTACGGTCTAATAGTCTGTAACTGGACGCATACGGAGTAGATTGAGATTGTACTTTTTACATATGTATAACTGACTGGTGTGTCCAATCTTAATTTCTAAAGATTAAAGGAATGGTTCAGACAAAATGAAAATCCTGTCATCATTTACTCACCCTCATCATGTTCTAAACCCATATGAGTTTCTTCTGCAGAGAAAATCTGAAGTCTGTTTTCGGTGCGCTTTTTTTTAAAGCAATTACAGTGAATTACCGCAATTACAGGGAGTGAAGCTTTCAAACTTCAAAAAGGGTAAAAGTATCATAAAAGTTCTTCGGATGACGTGCTCTATATTGATCTTGAGAACTAAATAAGTCGGATTAATGAACAAATCATTCAAGGGTGTGTTTCATGTACAACAGCGTAACTCGCTGCTTACAGGCATAGTTCACCCGTAAAAGAGAATGACCCCACGGTTTACTCACCCTCAAACTATAGTAGGTGTAAGACTTTATTCTGTCAAACAAATATAATATATATATATAAAGAAGTTCTGTCTCTTTCAAGGTTTATAATGACAATGAATGGCGGTTGAGATTTTGAAGCCCAAAAACGTGCATCCATGCCTCATGAAATATGCTCCATATGGCTCGCCGTTTTGCTTCATTTTCAGATGTTTGGTTCAATTGTGGTACTAGATTACATTCACACATGCTCACTCTTCAAAAACTGTGTTTTTATTGCTTTGACAAACAAACAAAAAAAAACGTTTAATTAAACTAGTATATGTATGAAATGAAAGAGAATTGTTACATAGATTGCACTACATGTTAGCTTAGATATTTTGCTCAAGAGCACCATCCATTAAGTCCACATGTTGTACTAACAAAAAAAACTACATTTTAAACCAGAGGACAAAAGTTGTTTCAACCACACAACTTTTTGCGAATGTTGTTTCGTAACTACATTGCTAATGACTTGCAAACAGCTGTTTTTGCGAATACACAGAATTTTGCTTTGCTCCATAAATCTACTGCAAAAAAAATAGAGAGAGAGAGAGACACTTTCATGCCATTTTTGCATCCTTTCTGAATGATATTTATAGTGTATGGACAATACAACTCATATGTCAAAATGTTTGTTTGTGTTCCATTGAGGAAAGAACATCATATGGGTTTTTAACAACATGCGTACGAAATTTTAATTTTGTTATAAACTAATTCTTTACATCAACAAACACGGGAAAACATGAAGTCATGATACGCAACATAGTACGGGCAATTTAGCTCTGCGAAAAGCTCGAATCTCGCAGTTGCGTTAATTGAAAAGGATGCTGTCAAAAATATCGAATCCAGATGTCTGCAAGGGATGAGAATCAAAGGGGGAAAAATGAACATCTGAGGAAGTTAATGTTGACTGGCCACAGACCAATGGAATCTTGCCATTAGTGAAAGCGGTCTGATGTGCATCTGTCACGCATTACCGCAGAACTCGCCAAAGGTGATCAATGCAGCTTACGAGGCTGCCAAGAAGACGAGGCCGAGATTGTTGACTTCATAGTAAACAATCCCATTTCCCTTAATAGGAATTTGCTTGGTTTCTCCAAACCCGTCTTTTCACATGTAGAGGCCATCAACATTGAACTAGTCCAGAATTTAAACAAGATGGCCGACCTCCTTCCAAACAAAAATCCATCGCACCAATCAGTGGCTACTCAGCAACCGAGTCATGTTTACCCTTCAGCTTGGAGGAAATCGTCTGATTCCTGTTGATTACCTCTGAGGGACTCATCAAAACCCTGGACAGAACGGACAAACATTAAGCCCAGACTGCAGCATAACCAATGTCAAATGTCCGCCTGGTACTGATGTGAAACTAGGCTGCAGATCATAGCGTATATCAGGGGGATTGGGTATGGCTTTTTATTTTATTAAAAAAAAAACAAATATCTGGGTTACAGAGGAACTTATAGAAGTGAATGGGGCCGATCTGTACAAGAGATGTAAATAACATACCTGATTTTAGTGTGGAAAAACCGAATCTTACCACAAATTTAAGCTTACTGTAAAACGTTTTAAACAGCAGCTCAAACAATACACAGAAAAACTTGTATTATTACCTATAAAATTCAAAGACCTGTAGAAATTGGCAACATTCACCTCAATGCGTTTAAAAAACCTCAGGAGAACTTCCACTGGAGTACTTCAAGCATCAATCAAAGAGCCCAACAAGCTGCTTCATAAAGAATTTTACATTTGGTTTCTACCAATACAACTTGCTAGTTATAGGGCTTTTTTTTCCAACTTGCAACTTCAGGGAAATTTGTGCAGTGCTGTGGGAAGGTCTTTCTGAAGCGCAAGAATTTCCTCCAGACTTTCCTCCGAAGATACGTTTCATTAGTTCCTCACAAAAATCAAACAGATTATAACATAAATCACATATATAGAGGAAACTTTGAAAATCCGGCTCACACCGCACCCCCCGTCAAGTCTAAAGTTCTATATTCAGTTTTTTTCATTATAGCCGTGCTATTTATATTGCAGTTGTGCGGAGGTTCACGCAACTGTGAAAACTGCATCGTCTGGGCCAAATGCACACCACAGCAGGTCTGTTGAAAAACAATCTGTTTTCCTTTTTCTGTTTAGACGCCCGAGGCAAAAGCCCATCATTAGTGCTCCACTTCCCCCAGAAATTGAGTCTTGCTATTTCGACAAAGTTCTAATTCCATATGCTCGATTTAGCGCTTAGGTAGCGCAGATGCTACCGCTAAACCTTGGGTTTTCAGCGTGTGTGCAATCTCTGGCCCGTGTCAGTTCTTCACTAGAGCTGGTCGTCTTCCAGCTGACCGCTAAATACAGGCTAGGCCTGCCGCAGGACGGCTGTGGAGGTTTTCTCTCACCTCTTCAACTGTCAAAACTGTTAAGCGCACATTCATCAGGGCTCCGACTAAACTGGGAAATCATGCATGGGTTTGTAATGATGAATTTCTACATTTCTGTTTGTTTTGGTTTATTTAAGTCACGCTTCGTGAAGTTAATTTTGTACATAACTATCTTTATTCACAAGATGTTTTTGTGGTCGTCTAATGATTGTAGTTGGTTTAGAAACAGCAGGAATCTCACGAAAACATGTCAGGCTATGGATGCAGTTGGATGACCTCCAGGGAGAATAAGGTTTCTGATTTAACATCACTGTTAGTTCTTTGAAGAACCAGCCCCATGCGCTCATATGATCCCAATAGTGCAGTGATGTGACCGCAACCCTTCGTAAAACATACCAGATCTTGAAACCAAGAGCATATGAGAGTCACTAGTGGAATCTTCTACACCAGTGATTCTCAACTGGTGGGTTGTGACCCAAAAATGGGTCACAGGTCTGATCAGAAAAACAATGCTAAATGAAAATAATATAACTTGAAACATTTAAAATAGAGGAGAAAATGCTCCCTGTATATTTAGTTGCAGACATCAGAGTTTGAGGGGGTTGATTTGTTCGGCAAAGAGATAGAAGCTGTTGAAAAACTAGAAAGCTGTTGACATTTAGAAAGCATTTGATAAAAGAATTTAGTCTATGTCAGGTTAATAATAAAATCCCAAATATTTAATGTGTAATATTATTGGGTTTTTGTTTAGTTAATAGTGTACATTTTATTAAATACATACTATACAAATATAAAGTATTAATAAAATTGAGTAGAGTTTTTAAAAAATATAATGAAAACTAAAACATCAGAAATTTAGTTGCAACATTATTTCTTACAATTGGTATGTTATTTTTCATAATTTTGAGTTTGTTACTCATTATTTCTCATCAACTCCAAGTATAAATATTGTGTCAAGCAATAACTATTTTTTTTTTAAACTTTAAATTCATTATTTTTAAAACCAATACTATTAAACATTTTTTTAACTGAAGTAAAATATAAATATCAGACACACTATAAACTTAAACTGAAATATTTAATGACAATTCGAAAAGTTGCACTGGTGATTAACTGACAAATTAATAAAAAAATAAAAAAAGCTAAATCATTTTGAACATTTTTTTTTTTATTAAAATTGAAAAAAAGCTAACTCAAAATATTAATAAATTCCGTAGTATATAAATACTACTAAAATAACACAGGGGGCAATTTTGAGCTTGTGTTCTCAAGATATTAGGTAACAAAATTGACAAAAATGATCAAAAGTTTTGTTTTGTTTAACGCTTTTGGGTAACACTTTAGAATAGGGAACACTTATTCATAAATAGTCATTAAGGTAGAAAGGTAAAGTTTATTAATTGGGTAGTTTTAGGGATGAAGAATGAGGCATTAATATGTGCTTAATTAGTACTAAAGAATTGCTAATGTTCTAGTAACTAATTAAGAGACCCTAAAATAAAGTGTTACCCAATTTTGTTACTTTTTAAAGCAAAACTAGTTGAGAACCATCGTTGAGGCTTACTGAGAATGCAGAGACAAACCTGAAACACAACAACCTTCCCATCGTCAGCCTGCAGGTAGAAAGTCCAGGTGGAAGAAATGAAGCTCTGGGCGGAGCTGACGATGTCATTGCACCAGCTAGACACGGCATCCATAACAGAGATGGGCTTGGGCCGGTTGGTCAGGGCCTTGAGCTGCAGATCAAGCCAAGAGCAATTTAATGGAGTTTGATGGAGATGTCAAAACATCCCTGCAATGCAACCCCAAAAGGAAACATCCGAGAGTCGTACCTTCCTCCGTTTGATCTCCGGCTCAGCGGGTTGGCTGGCACACCCCGTGCTGCACGCCTCCTGCTCCAGCAGTTTACTGTAGGCCTCCTGGCATGCTGCACACACACACATAAATGATACCTGTCAGGCGGCTCCATCTCCATTCAACCCTCCCCACGGTCAAGCAGTCATCAATATCAATATCAACAAACATCTGAGCAGCAGCTTCCCGCACCAGAAAGTGCAGGATTGATTTTCAATAAAACAGCTTCCCTCATGCCTAGCAGCTTCCCACAGATAGCTCTGTTTGCCACTAGCACACAATACCATCTCTACATAAAAATAAGTGCTATCAGCTTGTCTGCACACTCTATAGTTTATGGCCTTGGGCTATGTGCACTTTATTCCAAAACATTAGCGTCGTCAAATGCATTCCGACAGGCGAAAAGATACAGTTTTTCTCACTTTGAATTCGTACTAGCGCACCGATTCGATATGTATTAGCGGTTCTAGTTTTCCCGGGACGTTTGTGCTTACAAGTGCTGGAATAATAATTACGGCATGCATTTACGAGATTTCGTACAGAAAAATAAGACTATAGGTGTGGTCAAAGTTTCATTATTCTGCTAATTGTTTGCTAAATAATCTATAAATGGGAATTCAGCGTTTGGGGTGTGGTCACATTTATCGTTGTTTGCTGAATTTTTGCTTAAAGGGCATACTCCACTCCAAAAGTTACGTTTTTTTTGGTCAATAAAAGCTATTTGTCTTTGAAACACAATTTAAGATATTTTAGATATTTAAGAGGCTTTTGAATGTTCAGAAAAGTATGAAAAACCATCATCATAGTACTCCATCTGCTATCATTGGTTCAATCTGAATGGTATGAAGCGACAAGAAAACTTTTTGTACGCAAAGACGAGAAAAATAACGACTTTATTCAAATTCATTCGACAATTCATCTCCTCTGTGTCACTGTAGTTCCATTTTGGAGAATATCCACAGGACACAAACTACATATGCTCTTCTGTCAGCTGCAATATGTTTTCTACACATTTTGTTTTATTTGAACAAAAACAGTGCTTCCTTGTGGCACGGCTGACATAGAACAGCGTATGTAGTGCTACTGGCATTCGGTGGATATCATCTGAAATGGTGCTATGGTGATGCAGAGAGACAAAGGAGGCGGATTACTGAATAGAGTCGTCATTTCTATTTTCTTTGCTTTTAAAAAATACTACGATTGAACCACTGATGGCAGATGGAGTATTCAGATGATGTGTTTCATACTTTTCTAGGCTTGTTATTTACGTTTCTGTTGATGATAGACAGGAAGACTTTTGCAAAAGTGACCAAGTGGTCAAACTGTGTTCAAGTCCTCTTACTAAGTTTGTGTCTACAAGTGCTGAAATCAGAGTCATGATATTAGCTCAAGAGATTTTGGAGCAGAAAAACAGTACTTTCCCCCGAAAATGACCCATCCTCTTTTCCGAGGCGCTCTCGGAGGGTCTTTTTTTAGCTGTATTCATAGTGAAACTTGCTAATTAGCACATTATGAGGAAAAGCGATTTGCAAAGATTCATTAAAAGACATTTTACTCACTGCTTCTGTAGGTGAGGCTGGATCATGAATGATTTGCGCGAACATAAACGTATATTAGTTGATCAAGGGCGCATTTCCCTTCAGAACCAAACATAACATTAATCCTCTATGTCTTTAGTCACTCAGATGTTGGGAGTAAATGACTGCTGCTAGGTTCATTAATACATTCAACAACAAAACACCTCAATCTCTTACGCCGGTTTCAGACTGCACTCGTCAGCAGGGCGTAAGCAGAGCCTGAGCGCTGCATAAGCAGCGCATGGCGTTTGTGCTTTCACACTTGCAGCGTTTGCCGTGCACAGCTGAACTGTGGCTTGTACTGCAGTAGACTATAAGACAAGCAGGTTATTTCTGTCATATTTTCCAGCGTTCTTCTCCGAACGTTGTGTGCTTTAATTTATGTTATTGCCAGGATACTTTGTTGTGCGACTGTCTTATTATAGTTTACACAATAAACTTGAGCAAAGTTCTCAATATTTGTTTATGAAAATATAGAAGAGCCTGTTAGGAAAAACGATGTCTGACCCTTCACACATGTTGTATAAGAAATTATATTTTGCCATGCAAAGGAAGGCTTGCTTGCAAATGCTAGATTGAATAGGTTACAGTTTGCGAACGCAAGACATAAAAAGGAAATATTTCCAACAAAAAAGTGTATTTAGATTGAATAATTTAATTGAAAAACTAATCTTAACGCTAACAAATTCCTCTAGTTTTATTCATTTAACAGACCTTTGAAGTTTCGGGGGAAAAAAACTTGTGTAAATTGTGTTTTTGTACATTTCATTTTTATATGGTGAGTGTGAAACACGAACACGTGCTGTGTAAATGCACTCATCCTTAACATGGGCGCCAAAAAAAAAACGCGCTGCTGATGCGTGCAGTGTGAAACCGGTGTTAGAAGTCTTGCTTGTCTCTGCATGTCGGTCTAATGAAGGCTCACTCAGGGTGGGTCTGAGGTAAGACACCAGTTCAGTCTGTTTGACACGCTGCTGTCAATCAACTATTGTGGGAGTGCCCTCTGTCTGTGTGACGTCACATAAGAAAACTACTGGTGGATCTTTATCATTGTATGGTGGTTGTGTGTACACACTCCCAACACACATTTCACTCCAAACTGCTTGAAAAAGTGCATGTGGCACCGGATGACCCCTTTAAAATAGAGACCTAACTGAATAACTCTATCACAAACAGAACTGTCAAAACAGAACTTTATTCCTTGAACTATAGACTATATCTTCAGCAGTGGTGGGCCGTCAAGGCCAGAAAAGCCTACTCTGCTGGCCTAAATACTATCGGAATCCATTGTTCAAGAATGTGTATTAAATGATCTACAGTAGTCTATTCTCTTTATTTAATACCTTTACTCTTGGTCGTGCTGCTTCCAATCATGCATGTTTACATTAGAGCTTTTATCCAATCATATTTCAGCAATCATATAGAATACGAATTCCACCCAAGGCCTTCAGAATCAGCATTGACCAATCAGATTTCAAGTTGGGAGCCCTAGAGTCATCTAGCAGGCTTATGATAACGTCAGCATTTTTTTGTCCTTTGATGGTCAGAGAGCTTACTACTCAAAGCAAAGAGTGTCACTGTAAATCATACTTGTTTTCATATTATTATTATTATTGTTTCTCAAATTTCATACAGTATATGCTGAGGCATTTCAAGACTCACACCGGTAAAGAAAATAAGGTTGTCAATCCCAAATACAGGATTGACAACTGTGTGAACGCAGCCATATTCGAATTCTGTAAATCTAAATACTAAACTACTGAATGACTGCAAAAAACAAGACTCTAAACCTGTGAAAGACAAAAAAATCCCTAGGTAAAATTTTATTTTTGACATTTATCGCTTTATGGGTTTTATTCTGATGTTATTTGCAAGATTTTAAGGCACTTTTAGGTTTCCATAAGAATCTCTCAGTCTCCGAATCAAGCGTTATATGACCGGCCTCTTCCTTCGACCGCTGCAGCGCTGACAGAGGCAGATTGATGGGGAGACTGGGCATGAGGATGACTCCATAGTCCATCCATAGTCATAACGTAAAGGGGGGGTTAAATAACTGCAATGATTTCAAGGAAATTGAAAGTGAAAGGAGACTCCAGTAATTGCTCTGTCACCCTAATTTCTGTAAAAACTTTTTTTTTTTTTTGCATTATCTTTGATTAGTAATTTTTTTTCATGAATCAGCATTGTCTAACATCAGAAAGGCCAACAAAACAGTAAAGATTCTTTTATTAATAGTACTATTGTATTGTGTTTATCATGACAGTTGTCACCAAAAACATTACCCTATAGCACTTATTATTAATATGTTTACCCTGGTCTTAAGTCGCTGGGGTTTATTTGTAGCAGTAGCCAAAAATAATGATTTTTCAAAATTATTGATTTTTCTTTTTTTGCCAAAAATCCTTAGGATAGTAAGTAAAGATTATGTTCCATGAAGGTATTTAGTCAATTTCTTACCGGAAATATATTAACATTTTTGATTAGTAATGTGCTTTGATAAGATCTAATTTGTACAACTTTAAAGATGATTTTTTCAGCATTTAGATTTTTCTGTACCCTCAGATTCCAGATTTTCATATAGTTGTATCTCGGTCAAATATTGACCTGTCCATCTAAATCATACATCAATGGAAAGCTTATTTATTCAGCTTTCAGATCATAGTATAAAGTATATAGTATAAAACTCAATTTCGAAAAATTAACACTTAAAACTGATTTGTTGTCCAGGGTCACATGCGCTTGTAGATAGGTTTATACACAAAATAAAAAAATCGTGATCTAAAAAATATTCATCAGAAAAATAACCTATGGGGTGCTAGCGAGCAATTGTTCAATAGGTCGCACTCTCTGACAGTTCGCAAAAATCAAAAATAAATTGACATTTTGAAGGATTATGTCTGCATAATAAGTTTCATTATAAATCTAACTGGTGACAAGATGAAAGCGAGTGGGAAACAACAAACCTTGAGAGGAAAAAAAGCAGTGCAAGGTAGGCCCCACTTCACCGAGCTCTCCTGTAAGCGATAGGCAATCGGACGAGGCCTCACAACGGTGGACAGATGTTACTATTCTGGAGGCCATTAACTCGTTACATTCTGAACTACGAGCTACGAAGGCAGATGATCGACACTCTTATTAAAGAAATTGTCTCTGCCATTAGAGGGGAAATATACGCTCTTAAATCAGAAACCCAGGTAGCTATTCAGGCCCTGCAAAATACGACAGCGCAATATGGCTCTACCCTTGCTGACCTATAACAGTTGGCCACACATTTACCGGAGGCCGTATCCAAGCTTTAATCAGAGGTAAAGCGCCTAAGATCGGAAGTGAACGCGCTGACAGATAAATGCATGGATCTGGAGGGAAGATCTAGACGTCAAAATATGCAGATTGCCTTATTAAAAGGGGACCGAGAGGGGCAAAGAGATAAATACATTTTTTTTTTGAACTTCTGAAACAGTTAAAGGTATGTGCCTCTTCGCAAAAAATACCTCTTAGGCTGTTTAAAAGTCTATAGTGGCTGTTTTTTTTAATTTTTTTTTATATTTAGCATGATTATAATAGTCTTAAAAAGTCTTAAGTTTTCAAAATGTTAATGTTATTTGTTGAGCTGTTTCAGACTTCTACTGTTAAAAGTGTTTAATAAGGGAAGTAGTGAGTGTTTAGGTTTGTTGATGGGTTTGTTTTTTGTTTTTCTAATACTTCCTTAGTGGGGTCGCGCCTTACTTTAAAGGTTTCTCGTTATAGGCACAACATTGGGGATGGTAAGGGATGGTAATGTTGGGACATTCATCTTCACTCTGTGTTTTTCCACTTCACATGGTGGTGTATTCAGCAGTTGTATATGAACCTGCACTATACAGAATAACAATGCAATCAGAGAAGGGGAGACAATTTACTGTGGTTTCTTGGAATGTTAAAGGGGTGAATCAACCAGTTAAGAGGGGTAAAGTGCTGGCACATTTAAAATCATTATTGAGTGACATAATTTTTCTTCAAGAAACTTAAATAAAAATGAATATAGGAAGCTAAAGTGTAGATGGATTGGTCAAATGTACCATGCTACATGCGGTGTTAGGTCAAAAGAAGGGGCCATTCTCTTTAGAAAAGGCACACCGTTTATTCATAAGTCAACTATTGTGGATAAAGAGGGCAGGTATTGAATAACAGTTGGAGAATTGTACTCCTTACCCATAACTTTGGTAAAGATCTATGGGCCTAATACGGATTCCCCTCATTTTAAAAACATGTTTTAGCTCAGATCCCTGATATTCTACACACTAAATGTACACAACTCTATTGGGGTTAGACGTATCGGGATCTACTCACTGTCGAAATTATACTCTAGATTTAGTACTGTCACATGGAACTCCTTATAGATAAACCTGTAAATTCTGCTCCTCGTTACAAGTATGGTAAAACTATCACTTCTATCACAAAAGACTGCTTTAAATAATCTTCCTGATTTATCTCAATTCAAGAGTTCACGCTTTCCTCATAATAGAATAGCTGGTTTGGCGTGCTGTCAGGGGAGCGAGCCCTGGAGAACGGCGAACCCCGAACCCTAGTGGTATGAACGCTAGTGGTATGAACCCTAGTGAGGGCAGGGTTCGAAGTTCGGCTCGGTCCCGTACTGCCCCCCAAAAAAGCTTTGAG
>JAUCNO010002153.1:0-13844 GCA_032353835.1 Enteromius viviparus
CGATCAAGGGGTGATGCATACGGTTTGAGATAAAAATAAAATCGAGCTAAAATCCTGCAACATCGCATAGAGCACCTGCAAATTATAGGCCATTAGAGATTCATCAGAAATTTTTGCACGTTAACAAAATAAATACAACCTCATGTTGTGTCAATCATGTTTACACACTGCCTCCTGAACATTTATCCATCATTAAAACATTTAGATCGGTTTAGTTTTTCTGCATTTTCGCATCAGTAGCATGCATTTTGATAGGAAAGGATGCTGAATATGAAAAAACAGTTTCAGTCTCAGTGTGCAATGACCTTCAGTCTCAAAAAAGTCTCAAATTAGAGCAATTTAGGGTTTTGCAAGCAATTAAACATTTATAATGTACAGAATTACATTAAATGAGTCAAAGCAGGTTATGCAACAGGCCACTGAAGAGCAGAAAAGTCTGGGGTGGGAAAGTTGTTATTTTTATGTTTCTGCTCACCAAGGCTGCATTTATTTGATTTATTTGAAATATTATTGTAATTTAAAATAGTTGTTTTCTGTGTGAATCTGTGTTAAAGTGTAATTTATTTCTGTGATGTTCAGCTTTATTTCCAGTCTACAGTGTCACATGATCTTCAGAAAACATAATAATATACTGATTTACTGCTAATAAAGATTTCTGATTATGATTACTATTATCAGTGTTGAAAACAGTTGTGCTGCTCAGTATTTTTGTGCAAACTGTGATGCATTTTATTTTTTAGGATATTTTGGTGCACAGAAAGCTGAAAAAACATGATTTATTTAAAACAGAATTTTTTTGTAACATGATAAATGTCCTTCCTGTCACTTTTGATAAATTTAAGGCATCCTTACGGAATAAAAGTATTAATTTCTTTTTTTTGTGAATAATTCTTCAGTGCATCTTTTGTCTTTAATATTTCAATGCGTTTTTATAAATTAAATATTTTAACTAAAAGTAATTCCACTCACCAGCCTGCTTTCCATCATCTTCCTCCAGGGTATCAACTACATCTTAAAATCTGTGTTAAGAATGCATTTCTCCTATTAACTATTAACCATGTTCAGTCACTCTGAAAGCAGCTAATGCAATAAAACGCTCTGCAACAGCTGAATGACTGGGCTGACATTTCACACACATCACAGACTTCAGTGAGATGGAATATAAAGGCAGTTTAAAGCGAAGGATACATCTGAACCTGTGTGTGTCCACCGGGATGCTGTCGGGCGGCAGGACGCGATTGACCGGCACCTGCAGAAGAAAGTGCATCCTTAAAGGTCACTTTATTTGCTTAACTTAAGAAGAGAAACTGAAGAGAATGTCGGAAGGCTTTCTCTAGGAAAACACGTTATATAATTGCCTGAAAGAGGCCGGTTAAAAGGGAAGGATGGAGAAATTAAACCTCCAAACGTGTGAAGGCTGTTAAAGCAATATTGCATTTCTATCAGCATCCAGCAGACTCATTTACAGACTCACCGCTTTGATGCCTTGGCTTTGATCGCCTCTTCCCTTGACTCCTCTGACACCTTTGGCCTCCTTTTTATTGTCACTTTCAACTGTCAGCAACAAAAAAAGTTTATTAAAACGGAAAATGAGTGTCTGACCGGAAACAAGTGACATGCCAAACTTTGTTCGTTAAAAAGGCCAGTGACATTTAATATCAGCAGTGTGTTGGTTTGTGTTTCACTGATATGAATTTAACCACACTACCTCCAGCAAAAGTCACGTCAACACATTACAGTTCTGCAGTAAACACAATCACACTAAAATGTGAATCGCTTTGATTGCTTTAAACGCAGACGCATATCTGGAGAAATGTGTCTCAGTAATGGATGTGAGTGAGTGCCGTCAGAATAAGAGTCTGATAAAAACAATCCACAGCACTCCAGTCCATCAGTTAATATCTGGAGAAGACACAAGATCAGACTAATCCAGCATTAAGACTTTTTTAATGACTAAAATTCAAGTCTATAATCCGTAATAACTCTTCCTTCCAACCTGATCTCACAAAATTTTGTGTAATGTCCACAGACTCATAATTCTGTTTTAGTGTCACAGAATCACAGAAAATTCCATGATGGGCTCCCGGAAGAGATACCAATGTAATTCAGTGACATGCATCAGCCGTGATCCACTTACAGATAACTGGATTCATTTATTAGAAATGTATACTTTCATTGTCGCACTTATCCCACCTTTACCCTAAACATATAATAATGAATATAAAAAATATAAGCGCATTCATAGGTATTTATTGCAAAAACTGACTATAAGCAGTAAAAAAAAGCACAAACAAGTTGCATTTTAAGTCCTTATGAAGCCATACAATGTCTTTATCCGAAGAAGAAAGTAAATGGTTTTAATCACTGAAATTATCCCGCTCCGTTCACACGCTCACATCTCATACAAAAAGACACTCTGGTCCTGTAGAATGACGCAATTGATCACGAGACACACAGGAGCCAATAGAATTCCACAACAGCATAAAATGATCGGTCACGAGACATGCAAGAGAAATTTACAACCGAGTCGAACAATGGAATAAATGATAAAGGCTTTTTTTAATGATACAACCAACGTAAGACATTAAACAACTTTAATCCACGGACAAGAGTAAACTCAAACAGACAGGTATAAATACACAGGAGACTGATGAACTGAACTCAAAACACATGGGATCAAATAAACTACTGATTACATTGACACACAGGAAATACCAAATAAGGGCATACAAGTGGGGAAGAAACTAAATTAACACAAGGAGACAAGAAAACAAAAGAAAGAATAGACAGACACGTAACAGACGTAAGGATTGTCCTGGCAGCATTTTTAGAATCTGCTCGAGGCAGCAGCTGCTCTGGATGTAGAGATGCTTTTGCCTCGGAAGAATTGGAATATAAATCTTTTTTAATAAATCAGGGCTGATGCCTGTGACTTACTTACATTGTAATCTTTTCCTTGAGCCCATCACAGAATTTTCGACACTGATGCAGAACATCTCGGTTACGCATTGTAACCCTCGTTCCCTGAAGACGGGAACGGAGAGGCACTTCAGTGACCGACGAATAGGAATCTCGCTTCTAAATGTCCAATCTACTCTGCGTTTATAAAAACACACCAATGAAATTGCCATGCGCTGATTAATACCCAACTGCATCTGATCACAGCGCGAGTATAAATAGTGGATCTAGGCTGGGACTCTGACAACAGGAAACCAGGACTGCACTACTTCAGTAACTGGAGCACTGGGACATCTGGTAAGACGTGCGGAAGTCAGCCTTCCCGTAGGAGGTTTAGACGGAGACATAAGGCACGAACATTCAATGCATATGGAATACAGGAGGTGATTGAACCCTCATGGACGGCAGAGTGCCGGGGGAACACGTTTTTTTTTTTTTACCATGGAATACCACATGGGGTCCTCAAATGGTACCGCACATGGGGCTCCAGCCCTCTAGCGGTTCTCAGGGAATTCATCTAGCTCCAGATGCTCCGCAACATCCGGTGCCGAGGGGGAGTGGAGGAACTCAACAGGGTCTACTTACTGGACGCTCTGGAGGAATTTGTTGCCAAGCCGACTCCGTGCCACTACCTATTTGAGGTGAGAACACGGGAGGATAATGGTTCCACCACAGGGTGCCCCGTCTCTGAGTCAGTAGATCCTTCGGCCAAGGAGGGGCTGTCACAAGGAGCATAAGTTCGGGAACCAGGTCCTGGTGGGCCAATAGGGGGCAACCAGCAGGACCTGCTCCTCATCCGCCCTGACCTTGCACAGGAACTGTTCTAGAAGGCTCACTGGGGGGAACGCATATTTGCACAGTTGTGAGCCAGGGCATCCCTGCCGAGGGTTCCGTCGGTCAGGGCATAAAATAACTGGCAGTGAGAGGTTCCTGGAGAGGCAAACAGGTCTACCTGAGCGGCTCCGAACAACTCCCATATCAGCTGGACCATCTGGGGATGGAGTGTCCATTCGCGGGGGAGTGCAGCTCAAGAGAGCTCGTCGGCTGCCCGGTTGCAGTCGCACGAAATGTAAATGGCGCAAAGCGACCTCAGATGCTTCTGGCTCCAGACCCACAGTTTGATGGAAGGCAGGAGTTATCTGAACCCGGAAGGTGCCGCAATGCCACATCCAGCTCGGGACTTGATTGTGAAGCCAGTGCTAAAACGGTCTCATATGGAGCAAGTCCAGCGGTCTCACATATAACGTGAATGTATTCAAGCAGTCCAGCACCGACTGAGCACGTTCCTGCTTGAGGCAAGCTGTTTGAGCGACCGAGTCCAACTCCGAGTTTGCCCTTTTCCAGTTGACCTGAACTCCCAACAGTCTGAGGTGTCGTAACACCAATTCCCTGTGTTCGCACAACTGAGCCCAGGACTGTGCTAATATCAGCCAGTCGTCAAGGTAGTTGAGAATGCAAACCCCTTGCTCCTTGAGCGGAGTCAGGGTGGCCTCTGCTACTTTGGTAAACACGGGGTGACAGGGAGAGCCCGAAGGGCAGAATGCGGTACTGATATGCTTGGCCTTCGAACGCGAACCTCAGGAATGGCCTGTGTCGCAAAAGAATCGAGACATGAAAGTACGCGTCTTTCAGGTCTATTGCTGCAAACCAATCTCAGGGACGGATGCATTCGAAAATGCGTTTTTGCATCAACATCTTGAACCTGAGCCTGTAAAGAGCTCGGTTAAGGACTCGTAGATCCTGGATCGGCCGTAACCCACAACCTCCGTTGCTCTGTTGGCTCCTCACCAGGTTTGGCGGGGGCCTGGTGCCCTGTGGCCAGCTCCCGACCGCATCCAAGAACGCACGGGTGGTACGAAATCCTGAAAAGGACGCGTCTTTACAAAGACGAACAACCTATGAGCTTGCTCTTTTAGGCTTTGCTCTCTTTAGAAAGGCTAAAGCGCAAGGGGAAGATGGCCGCTCTGCACACAACAAGTAGTGCAGTATTGTTGTGGCAACCCACTCGACTGGAACCACCGCCGCTGAAACACCATTACACCAGCCCGCCAACACCGTCACTTTAGTAGATCGGCTCAGGAACAGGATCTTAATATGAAGCTCGGCTTCGAAGCAAAAAGCTAATGAGTGCTTCATCCACTGCCTATTTATACTCGCGCTGGGATCAGATGCAGCTGGGTGTTAATCAGTGCATGCCAGTTTCATTGGTGTGTTTTTATACACACAGAGTAGATTGGACATCTCGAAGTGAGATTCCTATTTGTTGGTCACCGATGTGACTTGAAGTGGCCGACTGAAAAGGAAACATTTCTACAATCTGATGAAGAAGCAAACTCATCCTGATCTTGGAAGTGTAATGAACACTTTTTTTCAAAACCTCCAAAGACTAAAATGACAGAGGAAGAATGACAAGATAAACAGAAAAACTCACAAACAATAACTGGTGAAGATGGAAAATATAACGCACAAAACCTCATAAAAGGACAAGAGACAAGTTTGTGTCGGTTATAAATAACAAGGAAAATCAGCTTTGCTAACAGCATGAATAAGATTAGTATAATATTGAATTTCCTCATTGTACCCTCAATGTTTTATGCTAAATATGTCTCAAAATAACAAATAGCTTCTTTAGTAAGCTCTGTGTGGCTCTATATCTTCCTGACATAATATGAATGTTCAGATTATGCTAATGACCGCATGATAATGTGTCTTTTGGTTTTCATATGAGCACAAGCATGCTAAAGCGTGAGGGAACTGATATTACACAGCCTGAAAAAATGAAAAATAAGTGCAGTTATTTGCATATGGCATTTTAGTGCTGAGGTTGGGAAAAGTGGGGCGTAATTATTCAAAGAAAAAGATAAATGTTAAAGGCTGAAGTTAACATTCGCATGATATATTCAAGTCCTTTTCACAGACCTGTAATGATCAACATCGGAGTCACAGAAACACCTTCAGAAATAATGCTGATCCTTCAACAGCTCGTGAGCATGTTTCAGACAGGTTCTTCGTGGAGTATTTCGTGCTAATGATATCTGCAAAAGCTCTTATTAGTCACTGTACTGATATTCAACATTTTGAATGTAAATCAATGCAAAACATGAATTGTTGAAAATGATCATTAAATGTTATTGATATTTAATTTTAATTATGATGTGTATCTGCACAAAAACCCTGGCTGGTAAAGATATAATAATTGAAATAAATTTTCATCTAATCACCATATTTTAAAAATATTATATAAACCATCCCATATGACAAACATATTTATTGTTACTACTGTTAAATTATTAAGGGATATTTTTCAAAGATTTTAGAGTCTTCACTTTTTTTTAAATATATTTTGTATACTGTTAGCATGTAGCTATTCACTGCTAGCAAGACTATTATCTTAAAGATACCTATTTAATAGCATGAGTCAAAAGAACCAAGTCCCATGTCTCTACAATGTTGTGATGTAGAGATATAGGTCTTGCTAGATGGTTGCTAGGGTACTCTGTTTGGTTGCTAGGGAGTGACTTGGCAGCTAGTAATGATAACAGTCCAATGGCTGCTAGCCTGTATGAATGATACAAATTAATTAAAAAGCCTGTAATTAATTAGATATTAGAAGTCCCAGCCCTAAAAAAAACTATTAAAAAGTAAACTCCAAAATAAAAGTTTTTGTTTACATAATATATGAGTGTGTTGTGTATATTTATTATGTATTTATAAATACAAACACATGCATATAATTTATATATAAATAATATATATTTATAACAATATAAATTAAATCACTAGAACATAAATAAAAAAACACAAATGGCGCCGTTTCGAGTGAAGGTGCAGGGTTTGTCTTTCAGAGTAAGAATTAAATGTAAGTTAACGCAGGTCCCAGATGCAGGTCTGGAGTGAGACGACCTTGCCTGAAGGTACAGAAGAGGAAGTGCTCGAATCCATGACCTTCAGAGTTTTGGCCCATTTGTCAGTCCGTGAGGCTCCCGCTGCTCTATATATCAGGACCTACTTGTAGAGTGTGGCCTAATTATTCTGTGTTTGGCTATTTTCAGCCTGATTTCTGTCTTGGACACTGTAAATGTGAGAGATGTGGGATAACAGTGTTCTGAGATGTTCTGAGTGTTGTTTGCTTTCAGACAGTAAAGCAGAAGATAAACTTGTCCCGTGAGGACCGTTGGTCATATTGAGCTAAAAACACACACAGATTCATTTCTATCAGTCCAGAACTGCCCTTAAAACTTCAAACATGTTAAAGAAGAGAATACAAAGTGAAATGAAGGGCAGCTTTGGACTAATAGAGATGACTCTGTGTGTGTGTTTAGTAGGGGTGGGCATAGATAAATTTTTTAAAATCTAGATTAATCAAGATTAATTTTGAAATTAATCTAGATTAAAATGGCTCGTTTGGATTCAGTGGAAGGCATTCAGAATATGTGTGCTTCCTCAATAATGACTAAAAGTAAAGCCCTGTTCAGACGGTTCTAGTTTTACAGGGGGTCGTTAGAGAGTGTTTTGCTTCACAGAAGTACTTGGTGATTTTAGTCCCGTCTGAATCTGTCATGTCTGTGTTTTTTTCTCACAGCCTCTGTGATAATTCTAGAGTCTGAATGCGATATCTGTGATATTATTTTTCACGTGTTTCCTCGTGTGTTTTAGCCAACGTGATATGCTGTAGATGCTCTTACCACACGCATGTTTAGTATATTTGGATATATAAAATAAATAAATAAATAAAATAAAGAGCCAGATCTCGTAAAGTGTTAAGACAGGCTGTTGTAATATCAAGGTAACAAATATCAGGTAAGATTACTCACTCGGTTACATATGTTTTAATGATCAGAATTAAACATGGCTTTACTACAAATAAAAATCATAATAGTAGAACTAAAGTAACCACACATTAACATGGTTTTGCTGAACTAGTCATTGATCTTCACCATGGTATTAGAGATTATACTAATTGTGATCAATCTGAATGACTATAGCAATGAACGCATACAGAGCGTGATCTCTGTAACGCCCAGATCTACAAAACACACCCTCTCACCTCTGAAATACACACGGAGGTGTTAGTCCCGTCTCAAAGGGTACATGAAGATCACAGACGACAGGTGATAAGAATCGAAGCTCACACGTGCAGTAGTTTAGAAAACTAGTCCCGTCTGAATAGAGCTACAGTGTAATTCAGCTAGATATACATCCATCCACGCTAAAATATCAAGGTGAAACCCATTTACAAGACGTGACCCAATCTGAGAGACAAAATCTGAACAGATTTCTTTTGAACAGCTGTTTTGTGATACAACAGTGAAAAGTAAGGATGGTGACCTGACCCTCAAACGCTGAGTTAGTGCTCGTTCTGCTGTGTGTTCAGACGTGTAGAGTGTGTGTGAAGTGTTCTTACACAGCCCTGAACCTTCCCTTGGTTTAATCCTGCCCTCCACGGTAAGAGCCTTCGAGTGTCACTCCTTCCGTTTGTAATTTGTCAATTTACACGCAGAAGCTGAGCACGAGTTAAAACGAATCAATTACTTACGCAAATAAAAATGTAAAGCATGTCCCGAATCCCACGGCACCTCTGAATTTTAAAGAGATTATAGGTCATAAATCCTGACAGAGCATTTCCAGAATAAAACTGATTAGCTCTGACAGAAAGACCTCTGGATGTGTTTAGTTTTCTGCCTCTTCTTTATTTTTACTGTGTTCAGGGACATACAAACTTCTGAATACTCTTCAGCAGACTCTGAGAATCTCCCTGGTGATGCCAGGAAACACACTACAACACATACACATATACAGCCGGATCTGTGAACCTGTGAAGGTCAGTTCAGTGTTCACTGCTGTGTCTGAATGACAGAGGATTTTGTGATGGTACAGTATTTACTATTTCTGTGTAGTCAAGTCAAGTACAGATAGAACATTTATAGAGAATATGTTTTTATAAAAAATAAAACAAAAACTAGAAAATAAATAAAGTACCTAGCGTGTTATTACTACTTACAAGTAGTAGAATAGAGATAGAATAAAGAGTGTATTTAAATAAATGTATAAATAAATAGATAAATAACAATTAGATAAAATGAAAAAAAGAAGAAGTTCAAGTGTTAGAGGGTTAAGTGTTTAAAAAACAACAACAAAAAAATAAACAAAAATAAATAGAGAAAAAAGAAAACGAGTAGATCAAATAGAATTAGAATAGAATGTGCAAGAGTTAGAGGGTCAAGCTTAAAAAAATAAAAAGATAAAAAGAGAACAGCAGATAAAACAGGAAAAGAACAAAGTGTTAGAGGCTCAAGACGTTCAGAAACACACTTTTCTAGCAAAACTAGAAGCTTTTTAAAAAACGCTGCAAATTAAGACAAAAGGTGTTGAATATGACGAACCACACACTTTCATGCTAATTAACAAGTGCTATTTAATCAGATTCATGTGGAGTGTTTGAGTATATCTTTACCAGGTCTGGAGGGCATCTGTGGAGATTTCCTCTTCTGCGCTGATTTCAGTGGAATATCTGCAGAAATGGATTTAAATACGCAAACATGAGTAAATGTAATGCACTTTTATAATTTATTTTGATTATATTTAGTTTTTAATTGTAAATGTAATATTTTTGATTACACTTTATTTTAAGGTGTCCTTGTTACAATATAATTAAACCTTTAAGTACTAAGTAATATAATTTAACTACTTACTACTACTACTTACTATATGGTTATGATTATGGTTAGGATAAAGGTTTGAGTTGCATGTAATTATGCATAATTAAATGTTATTATAATGTTAATGTACATGTAACAAAGACACCTTAAAATAAAGTCTTACCTATTTTTCTTTTTATTGATTTTACTAAATTTCAATACTGTAGGAATTGGAAAAATTGGATAAAAGAAATTTCCTTCCGGGAAAGCTGGACTAAGAAAAGTTCTTGCACACCTGCAGATGGCATGATATAAAAGACAATAAAACAGTCACCCACTTTACAGCTCTCCGAGCCCCCCTCCCCTCCCACCTCACAGTCTTCTCGTGGAAAATCACTAAACCCAAAGTGTCATATTTTGTGAAGATATTGTTCTTTCAATGTCATACTTAAAGTCAATTTAAAGGTCCAAAGATGAGTGGTACGATGGTCTAAATTTTACAGCAGTCCCTTATTTTATGAAGAGATTAGAAACTATTTTAAAGAATTAGGCTTAACACTAAGGGGGCGTTTCCCCTCTAGGGCCAGATTGAGCATTCAACACAGAACTGAAATTACAACAGCTGGTCTCTTTGTGTTTAAGGTTTGTGAAGGTGTTGGGTTTTGGAGTATTTAAGGTGAAAAAAGTGAAACGGCTCATTAGGACTTTCTCTGCAAGCAGAATGGCCTCCACTCCATCACATCTTCTATGTGACGGAGTGCTTCTCTGACC
Source organism: Enteromius viviparus (assembly GCA_032353835.1). Taxonomy (NCBI): domain Eukaryota; kingdom Metazoa; phylum Chordata; class Actinopteri; order Cypriniformes; family Cyprinidae; genus Enteromius; species Enteromius viviparus. The sequence continues at coordinate 10,368 of JAUCNO010002153.1, forward strand.
GTCAGGTATGCATTTGCTGGAAACTAAATCAAATCCTCATTTTTTTAAATTATGTAATTGACTTGGTATTATTTCTTGATTTATCAAAGGTATGCTTTCTTTTAAATTGGAACTGAATTGAATTTCACATTGTTTAAGTATGCAATTGGCTTGATATAATTTTACCTGACGAATAAATTACTTCTTGATTTATTTTAGATTGTTGAAATCTTTGCTTCTAGTAGAGTGTGCGGAAGACTTTAGCACGCATACATTTCCTGGCCAGAGATATGCAAATTAGGGGCACAGGAAACGGAAGCAGTGAGCAGGTTTTTATCTGGAGACCTCTTGATTTCTGATATCACTGAAGTTAAGAAGTTAGGCAAGATAAGGACTAAGTGAATTATATGAGTTGAGTCCCTGAGTAACCTTTTGAGTAACCTCTGAGTAATTTATCTGTCTGGCGGGTTTGTGTTTTTACGGTACTACGTTCCGGCCGGCGTTAGACCCAGATGACTTTGCATCCCACACGGAAAAAGGTAACAGAGAGTACAACACGTTTAAAGGATCAGGTTTCTAAATTACGATAAATAAATTAAAAACAAGCATTCAAGTTTATGATTATAATCTAAATTTAATAATAACTTAAAATTGGAGTCAGATTAAAACGAGGTAAAACGTAAAAGTAAAATTAGAAACCAAAGTTAAGAGGAATTCCGGAGAATCTCTAGAGACGCGCTGAAGGTGAGACATGCATCCAGCCAGGCTTAAAGGCGGACCTTGCAATACTTTTTTAAAAAACAATTACAAATGAATAATAAATTAATTGGAATGTTAATGAGAGATTTGTCTCTGTTTATCTGCATTATTGCTATTTGATTATTACAAACAGAATATGTAGTGCAATGAAGTCTGTGAGCGTCATCAAACCACAAGCAGGTTTATATACTTCTGTGATGGTTTCTGTGTTTGTATGCACACAATTTGATCAAGGATTGATTCAGAATTGTTAAACATGAATGCTTTGGATAATCAATTCATCCCAGCTTCATGCATGTGAGGAGGAAGTAGAGATTTAGCATGTTAGTGATTGTTGAATCAGACCGTACAGGGTTTGAAACCCCTCTCAGGCTCCATCGATCAGAAGAGACGGAAGGTGTTTAGTAAGGACTCACCTGCTTCTTCCATCTGCAGTCGAGCGTGAAGAACCTGCAGAGAGAAATCTCGAGAGACGGAGCCCATGCTCTTCATCCGCAGGACATTCAGTGCTTCTAATGGAAACTCCAACAGCATCCGGTCGGCCAGAATCACCACAGAATCACCAGCATCTGCACAACACACACACACACACACATGCTTCAAATGAAAGCCTATAAATGATGCAGTGAATTGATGATGGACTGCGTGTGGCTTCAGGTTTTGATGAAGCCAGCAGACATGCTAAAGATGGGCTTGATCTCTCATGCACGTCTGTAAATCTGATCAATATTTTATCCCTAAAGCATCTCAGATAGCAGGTTTGATCTTCTTATGAGCACATTTCAGTACAAACAAACATCTGACAGCATTAGGAACATGCAAAATAAAACCAACCTGATGACCACAAACATGAGAGATGAATGTAAAATCCAGCTAGAGCTTTAATCGCTCACTGTTTTCAAGCATCAAAATAATCAGAGTTTAATGTAACTTTTTTCATTAATAGAATAGAATGTGTGGTTTTTAATTACATTTATTTCTGAGCAATGACGATCATATATTCGTTTTTGTGTAAATGTTATTCAGTATAAAAATAGTTCATATAAGAAAAATCTTGTCAGTCATATTTATAAAAAGACTCATTTATTATTATGACTTTAAGTAATATTTGTATATTCTGTGTACATTAATTATTTATATAAACACATGCATGCATACATTTAAAAAAAAGTGTTATCACTTCTTATATTTCTATGCACACAGTGTGGGTGTTTTGTACCAGACAGAGGTTTATCAGCAGTTTTCTGGTCCTTGTCTTTGGCTCGAGCTGATGTGCTGGAGATGGACGGAGAGAAATCACTGAGATAAGACAGAAGAGGAAATGAGAGAGAAGACGAGAGAGAGACGTGTGCAAACAAGCATTAACACTACAAACACCTGATAAACCTGTTAATATATAAAACACCAGATCATGTGTGCTTTGATACCTGAAGCTTGAAAAGTCAAACTGTGAGAGAACTGGACCGAGGTAGTTCTCCAGCTCCTCAAGCAGAGCTCTGAAACAATCCTCCAGCTTTCCATCTTTATATTCCTTTGTGAAGAAAGTGAAAGAGGCCACTGAGATATCAATGCAGGTTGTATTTTCTCATTAAAACGTGTGTGTGTGTGTGTGAGTGTGTCTTACTTGTGCTCGGTTCTGTCCCGACTCTTTCAGACGCGCCGGTGTGTTCAGATCTCTGAACTCCTGCAGGAGTCTGTGGAGCCGCAGCAGATCTGAGCCAAGAACAGACGCCTTGACCACCTTAGAGCAGATTAGACCACCTACACACACACACACACACACACACACACACACACACACGCACGTCACCAAACCTTTCCAAAACACGAGCACAGTAGGCACACAACTAAATTATAGTTATATATACACTGCTGTTTTCAAGTGAGGGTTTTGGAAGAAATTGATCTACATTTTTATTCATATAAATAAAATAAATAAAACACTGAAGACTGGAGGAATGATGCTGAACATCACAGAAACACACTTTAACACAGATCCACACAGAACACAGATGATTAAGATTCTAATAATATTTATAAGTTTTGAATTAATTTTAATTAAAAGCTTTGGTGAGCAGAGGAGACTAATCTTACAGGACCCAAACATTTAAACAGCAGTGTAGATCCTAGAAAAACACACACCAGATGAAGAGCGTGTTCGTTAGCCATCAGATCTGTTTTGTTGAGCTGATTAAATGCTTTGGGTGCAACAGTGCAATGGCTTTTATTAGCATCTTTTTCTAGGTCATGATTATAGGTCAAATAATTGTTATGAAAATAGACAACCATGGTTGTATGAAAACATAAAGCCCACGTTTAATGTTCCTAACAAGAACTTTATTTCAATTATTTCCCTTATTATTATTATTATTATAATAATTTATAATAGAGATTTATTTTTTGAGATTAAAAAACTAAATCTATGTCTGCAAAGAAAGTAAAGAAACAAAAAAAAAACGTTGGTAAAGAGAGATTAATGTAAACTTGAGTTGTACCTGACACACTCTTTCCTTTCTGAGTCTCTGCGGGTTTAACCTTCTCGTAAAGACCGGCGTAAAGCACAGAACTACACAGAACAGAACAGATGTGAGTTACACACAGCTGCGGCTCCTCTCTATGTGTCCTCCACAAAGATAGGAAAAGCAGTAAATGTTGAGCTTGTGGGACATTAGTTAGGTCTCCATGAGGAAACAAGCTTATAAATCACACAGAATGAAGTGTTTGAGAATGTAGAAGTGT
>JAUCNO010002154.1:0-13818 GCA_032353835.1 Enteromius viviparus
TTTATTTTATTTTATTTTATTTTATTTTATTTTATTTTATTTTATTTTATTTTATTTTATTTTATTTTATTTTAGCAGTTTTCTATTTAAATATATTCCACTTATTTTTTCAGTGGAAGTCATATTGAGACTACAGTCTGTTTTTTCTAAATTTATTCCTGTGATCAAACCTGAATTTTCAGCATCTTTGCATCCAAGTGTCATGACACACTAACAGAACTAACTGTTACGGTCTTCATAGGAGGAATGCAGAGGAAGTTATCAGTAGCGCTGGCGTTTGTTGGAGGGTCAAAGGTTGTGATCCTGGATGAGCCCACAGCCGGAGTCGACCCTTACGCTCGCCGGGGCATCTGGGACCTGCTGCTCAAGTATCGCCAAGGCAGGCAGATTCTGTTTTAGCGAGCACCATTGTGTTGACCTCATTAAAAACGTCCATTAAGTGATGTATTTTTATCTGCAGGACGCACCATCATCCTGTCCACCCACCACATGGACGAAGCTGATATCCTCGGGGATCGCATTGCCATCATCTCCCACGGGAAGCTGTGCTGTGTGGGATCCTCTCTGTTCCTCAAGACCCAGCTGGGAACGGGATACTACCTGACGCTAGTGAAGAAGGACTTCGATCTGTCGGCCAGCTCCTGCCGTACCTCCAGCAGCACCGTCTCCTACTCCAAAGCCAGCCTCAAGAAGGTGTGAACACTTAATGGATCAATAGGGATCTACGTATTTATATTACTGACCTATTTTAAAGTTTTCTTGGTGTCATATTCAGTGATTGTTATCGTCTCTGCAGGAGGACAGTGTTTCTGAGAGCAGCTCTGATGCTGGACTGGGCAGTGACCATGAAAGTGAAACCACCACCATAGGTATATAGCTATTACCCTTAACTAAGACTATTTTGCTATTTTGTTAATTAAAATAAAGCTGAACTGAAAAAATAAATGTGAAATAAATATAAATGTTAAAGTGAAAACTGAACTGAATTACTTAAATAAATACATAAATAAATAAATAAATAAAAAGTAATAAATATTAATTGGAACTAAAATTAGAAATGTTAATGAGCAAGTAACTGAAATAAGGTTAATCACTGAACTTACTAACTAAAATAAAACTGAGCTAATAAAAATTAAATAAAGAAAATTAATGCAAAAAAATTATAATTAAAAAATTTATGAGGTAAAGTTAAACCACTAAAATTGAAATGAACTAAAATAACATATAATTTTAAAATTATAATTATTTCCTAGAAATAAAAAAAATATATATATATATATATATATTTACTAAAAATTAATATTTATGTAAAAATAAAGAATTATTACATAACTGATAAAAGTACATCAAATTAATTACTAGAAATTAATTGAAAATTTAATAAAATAAAAGATAAATTAAAGATAATAATAAAAATACTTAAAATAATGCTAAAATAACACTAATATGTAAAATTAATAAACTCTTAAAGGAATTGTTCATCCATTATTATTTTCTCACCCTCATATTATTCCAAACCCATCTGTTTTGACACGCATTTTGAATATTTTCTCCACTCTTTCCAGACATCTCCTTGATCTCCAATGTGATTTTCAAGCACGTTCCCACAGCCAGACTGGTTGAAGATCTGGGTCACGAGATCACTTACGTGCTGCCTTACGAGTCGGCCAAAGACGGAGGGTTTGTGGAGCTCTTCCACGAGATCGACGACCGGCTCACTGACCTCGGCATTTCCAGTTACGGCATCTCTGACACAACCCTGGAGGAGGTAACGGATCGCTGAAAACATCTCTTCCTTTCCCCCAGTTCGTTTCATGCAGGAATGCGAATATAATTGGTTTGTGTTTTTTATCACTTTGAGCAGATTTTCCTCAAAGTGGCAGAGGACAACGGTGTTGATGCTGAGATGTCAGGTACAACCCAACACATTTCACCTTCACGGTTGTCAGTGCGTCATGTAAACATGTAGCAATAGTGTGTCTGGAAACATTTGAGTCACCATGTTTCTCCCGTCTCTTCGTGTATCAGATGGCATTCTCCCTCGCAGAAACCGCAGGCATGCTTTTGGTGACCATCAGAGCTGCCTGAAGCCTTTCACTGAAGATGACTTTGATTTCAATGACTCAGAAGGTGATCCAGGTACTTACTTTACCCATCTCATCCATCCCACTTACCTCTGAAGCATCTCACGTGTTAAAAGTTGATGTATGTGGTCTAGAGCATGACCAGTGTATTCATTTAGATTTTTTTCCATTAGAATCAGTGATACTTTACACTATTATAGTGTTTATTTTTTTTTATCTTTTGCTTTTATATTTATAGTTAAATTTTTAATAAAATTTTAGATAATGTTTTAGTAATTTTTTGTGTTTACATTTTTTTAATTATTATTATTATTATTTAATTTTTTTATTTGTGGTTTTTTAAAATAATTTAGAAATATTGCCTTAGAAAAAAAAATAATTTTTATATTTTGTTTTTTGTTTATTTTACTTAGTGTACATTTAAAAACACACACAATATATATATATATATATATATATATATATATATATTATAACAATAATGATTGAATGTGCTGTTGTTAATAATAACATTTTTATTTATTTTGTTTTTGGAATTAATTTATTTCGTCTTTTGAACTTTCTGTTTTAGTTCTGCCGTTCTGAAAGCGATTCAGTGTTTCATTTGATTTCATGTGATTTTATATCACGATACGAAAATATCTTATTATTCTGTTTGCTTATTTACTGGAAGCTATGACTAAGCACTATCTGTTTTCGGGTTGCTGTGCGCCTGCAGAATCTCGTGAGACGGACTGGTTGGGCGGCGCTGACGGTAAAGGTTCGTACCAGGTGAAGGGCTGGAGTCTGAAGAGACAGCAGTTTGTAGCTTTGCTCTGGAAACGATTCCTGTACGCAAGACGCTCCCGAAAAGGTTTCTTCGCTCAGGTATGGTCTTCATACAGTATTTAACATGAACATTTCTGCATTGATCCTTAAATGTAATATACTTTAAAACGCATCTTTGCAGATTGTGCTTCCCGCTGTGTTCGTGTGCATCGCTCTGGTCTTCAGCCTCATTGTCCCTCCCTTCGGAAAGTATCCCAGTCTCGCTCTGGAGCCTAGCATGTATGAAGAGCAGTTCTCTTTCATCAGGTACATGCTACTGTCCAAACATTTGCACCTGCGCTTTAACTCCCATGATTCTTTACGAGCCTAATGATTGGATTCTCATTACAGCAATGATGCACCAGAGGACAGACACACAAACAACTTACTTGAAGCTCTGTTGGACAATCCTGTTTACAATGAACAATGCACAGACGAGCATAATGCTGCGTGAGTCTTCAGACTTTATTTTTAATATTACTTAGTTGTAACTTTAAAATATTCATATAAAAATATTAATGAATACTGCATCTAGAAGAGTCTTTGTTTTAACTGAGAATCAACTTTGAAAATTCCTGTAATTAAAACCCCAGTCTGTTTCAATTACTTAGTTTTTATCAGAGATATCAATTTATCGATCAGAGATTTTGCATGGAAGCTGGTATCTGTCACTGAATTCAAATAAAATGTCATTGCAATTTGTGACTTTTTTCCCCCTCTGAATTTTAATGATATTTTCTAATAATTTCAAACTAGTAACTGTGCATCGAGAAGTCAGTAATGCATGATATAAAGTTGCAATTGTGAAAAAAAAATGTGAGTTAATATGCATTTGTGAATTCAGAAGTTCAGTGAAGTCAAAATTGTGAGAGATAAAAAAAAATTAAAAATTAAAAATAAATTTTTATTCAGTGCCAGATACAGGCTTCCACTGGTCATCAAATTATAAAAAAAAATGTTGGAAATTAAATGTTTTTTTTTGGTGAAAAATAGCAAACCGTGTCCGATTAAAGATGGAGAGTGGATGGTTCCGGAGATTCCCGAGACCGTTCAGGACTTATTTATAAAAGGGAACTGGAGCATGGAAAACCCATCGCCTCTGTGTGAGTGCAGCTGTGAAAAGAAGAAGAAGATGCTTCCCGAGTGTCCTCCAGGAGCAGGGGGTCTGCCTCCGCCTCAGGTAGACATATTCACCAAATACTCTGCTTCTTCAGTAGCAAAGTCGCTATATCATGTTTCATTGGCAGTACAACAATCTCTTCTGATTTCCCTTAGATCAAAGTCACCACTAATGAAACCTTGCAGAATCTGACAGGCAGAAACATTTCAGACTACTTGGTGAAAACATATGCACAGATTATTGGGAAAAGGTGAGTTAAGCCAATCCAGAAGTAAAGGCTTACTTAATAACTCTGGCTTTCACTCCTTGACTTTTCTTTAATTCTGCATTGTGTTGTTTTGTGTTTTCAGCTTAAAGAACAAGCTCTGGGTCAACGAATTCAGGTAAACTGATCAGATATATTATGTATTATGAAATTAATAATAATCCAGTGGATCCAGTGGGCCTCATATCTGTTTCTTATTGGCTGTTTTGCAGGTATGGTGGATTCTCATTAGGTGCTAGGAACTCTCAGGCCCTCCCCCCTGGTGATGAGATCAACGATGCCATCTCTCACATTCGTAAACGCTTCAGTCTTCAAACGGTATGTCACCTGTGTTAGCTTTATGACTGATGTTTAATCACCAGCTTGGGTTCATAAACCTGAAAGCAGTTGTTGCTCGATGTTTGGGATTTACCTGCCTTAAACCTGTTTATATTGTGCAATCCGCAGGGAGCCGCAGCTGACCGCTTTCTGGGAAGCCTGTCGACTTTTCTCCGAGGTCTGGATACCAAGAACAATGTAAAGGTGAGCACTAACTAGATGCATTTGTCTGACCTTACAGACATACTGATAAAAACGTACACTCTTTTTTCATAAGCTTTTTTATAAGCTTTTAATAAGCATGCTTGTGATTGATTATGTAAATGTGTCTTGGTGCGGTTAATCCGTAATAGATTTCCTAGCAGAGGGTTAACATTGTAAACACTATTTATAAACAGCTTTAGACACTGTCCAGTAGAAAATCGGCTAAACTTAAGATGCCGTTATATAAATTGTTTTTGTGTGGTATTTATGTCCTTGTTTTAAGTCTATAATGTTTTAAGTGTAATATTATTCAAATTAAAATAGTAATATATGAAGAACTACAATGGCAAATAGCTTGATGATAAAATAAATAAAGAAATAAATCTTTTTTAATCGCATCCGAAATAAAAGTTTTGGTTTACATATGTATGTGTACTGTACATGTATACATAAATACACACACATACAGTATATTTTTTAGAAATAAATATATATATATGTGTAATATATAAACATAAACATATATGCATGCATGTGTGTGTATTTATATATACATAATTAATATAAACAGTACACACCAATATATTATGTGAACAAAAACTTTTATTTTGGATACAATTGTTTGACAGCACAAAAAAAAAATTATTATAAATATATATTATATATATATATATGTGTGTTTTATAATAATATAATGTTATAATATTTGTTTGACAGCACCCAATAATAACAATAAAATATATATATATATATATATATACACATAGAAATATTTAATATACATGTATGCTTCTTCAATTAATATATATTGTTATAAATATTCATATATGCATTATTGTCTAAAATTATTAGCGAATGAGCTGCAAATATGCAATAAAGAAATACATAAATAAGACAAAAAAACTGGATGTGTAAAAATGCAAAAAGAAAATATATGTATTGACAGGTCTTAATGTCTTTTATATGAAAGCATCTAAGAAGTGAACACTGTTGTTGTCAGTTGAGGCCAAAGTGAATCTATTTTTGTAAATGGACAGTCTATTATTATGCCAAAGCTCATAAACATTACTGATTGCACAATGTCAAGGAGCTGTAAGGGCTTTTATTGAGAAGAGTGGCATGATTGTGTCCTATTGCAGATCTGGTTTAATAATAAGGGCTGGCACAGTATCGGAGCGTTCCTCAATGTCATGAACAACGGCGTCCTGCGAGCTAATCTGCCCCCCGGCCTGGATCACTCCAAATTCGGCATCAAAGCGTTCAACCATCCACTCAATCTCACCAAAGAGCAGCTCTCACAGGTGGCACTGTAAGTAACCAAGAGCGCAGTTCACTCTCCACTCCACTTACACACACAGTCTAGATATGGCTGACCTTTGACCCCTTCTGCTTCCCAGAATGACGACCTCAGTCGACGTGCTGGTGTCCATCTGCGTCATCTTCGCCATGTCTTTCGTCCCGGCCAGCTTTGTGGTGTTCCTCATCCAGGAGAGAGTGAATAAAGCCAAACACATGCAGTTCATCAGTGGAGTGCAGCCCTTCCTCTACTGGCTGGCCAACTTTGTGTGGGACATGGTAAGGATTTTGTCTTTTTTTATATACTCCAAACGTGTCAAAGTCTGTCCAAATGCCCTTTGACTGATTGCATGTTTGTCCTTCAGTGCAACTACATAGTCCCAGCGACACTGGTCATCATCATCTTCGTCTGTTTCCAGCAAGAGGCCTACGTGTCCTCCACCAATCTCCCTGTTCTGGCCCTCCTGCTGTTGCTCTATGGGTAAGACACGGAAGATCGGCCCAGTAGCCCTTGCTGTTTGTTATACACTACTGTTGAAAAGAAAATAAGCAAGAATGCATTAAATTAATCAATATAATTACTAATTATTCTGTTTAAATAATGGAGTTTCTTGAGCAGCAAAGTGCATGCATGTGACATTGACGACTAGAGTAACAATGCTGAAAATTCGGCTGTGCATCACAGGAATTAATTACAATTTAAAAATTATTTTCAAACTAGATACAGATCCAGTAAATTGTAATAATATTTCACATGTATTTTTCACTGTATTTTTTAACCAACTAATGCAGCCCTGGTGAGCAGGAGAAACTTCTTTAGAAAATAATAATACAGACCCTAAGCTTTAGCAGATTTTTGTAGACTTTATGTATGATATATCTAGAAATATATCACTAATTTGAAAGCTTTGGCCATGTTTATACAGGTGGTCCATAACACCTCTGATGTACCCAGCCTCATTCTTCTTCAAGATTCCCAGTACAGCATATGTGGTTTTGACCAGCGTTAACATCCTCATTGGAATAAATGGCAGCGTGTCCACATTTGTCCTGGAGCTTTTCGGCAGCAATGTAAGTTCATATTTCTCAGCTGTGCTTGATTGTAAAAGTACAAAAGAAGCTCTAAATTAACTGTAGCTGTTTCTCCACCAATGTTTTTCAGGAGATGGGTGGCATCAACGACATCTTGAAGAACGTGTTCCTGATCTTCCCTCACTTCTGTCTGGGCAGAGGACTCATTGACATGGTGAAGAACCAAGCCATGGCTGACGCTCTGGAGAGATTCGGTGTGTATCATTCTCACAAAAACACAAATCTTTATTATTTGTTAGAATAATGTTCTTTTCAGAATTGCCAGCCAAACAGACAGCTGAAAGTGTTTTCCACAGATATTGCTTTAATGATTGCTGATGTTGATCTGGTTAAGGGCCCGGGTCAAAGTGACATCTAGTTGTGGACATAACATGTCCTGGATCATTTCCATAGAAGTGCAGCTGCTCAAACACGTTTTCCTCTGAACATATTCCCATTCTAAGAAACAAGTCAAGGCCCAATGAAGCTAAATGTAGTTTGTAGACCTTGGCATGTTTCCAAAACCTAGTGAGCAGTGCTTTTTAAAAGCAGTTTTAACATTTATAAATGCAATTAAAAATGTTTAACTCTGTGTGATTTCTGTGTGCTGCGTATTGCTATACTTAGAGCATCGCATTGTTACTTCAGTAGCATGCATGCAACGCATCACACTCCGTTTCTGCTTCTTCTGACACGTTTGTTCATGTTTTCAGGCGAGAATCGCTTCCGCTCTCCTCTGGCGTGGGACATGGTGGGCAAAAACCTGTTTGCTATGGCCATAGAGGGCGTGATTTTCTTCAGCATCACTGTCCTTATCCAGTACCGTTTCTGCATCAAGGCCAGGTGATACTTTCATATTTCACAGTGCAAAACCACAGCGTGCAAAACATGTTTTAAATGTATGTAATAAATGTCCTGTTTTGGTATTAATATAGGTCGGTCAGCACTAAACTGAAGCCGATCGGAGAGGAGGATGAGGATGTGGCTCGAGAGAGGCAGAGGATCTTGTGCGGAGGAGGACAGACAGATATCCTGGAGCTCAAACAGCTCACCAAGGTCTGCCACACACACACATTTATATAAATGTATTTTATTGTTTATTCAAAATTATCTATTATATGTATAATATTTAGTGCTGTCAAATGATTAATCATAATTAATCTATAATATATATATGTAAACCACATATTTTTCATAAATATATACATGCATGTGTTTGTATTATATATACAGCACACATACGTATATTATGTAAACAAAAACTGTTATTTTGAATGTGATTAATCGTTTGGCGGCACTAATGATATTACATAAATAATGGAAAAAAATGTATATATATATATATATATATATATATATATATATATATATAAATATACATTTCTGTTATTTTCCTGACATTTACAAAGGTGGCTCAAGACACACAGTAATCATTACATCAGTGTTGTTGTTCAGTTCTGTAATAGTATTGCTCTTTCTGCAGGTTTATAAGAGAAAGCAGAAGCCAGCTGTAGACAGACTGTGTGTGGGCATCCCACCAGGAGAGGTGAGATCATCTTCTTAGCAAATAAATAACAGCCTTTTGTGTAGTCCGGCCTGGTGTTGTGTGATTAAACGGATGCTGACCAGGGTTTTGATGATATTCTGTTTTCTTGTCAGTGTTTTGGGTTGCTCGGCGTGAACGGAGCTGGAAAGACGAGCACCTTCAAGATGCTCACAGGAGATTGTGTTGTCACTAGTGGAGAGGCCTACTTGGCAGGAAAGAGGTGCATAATTTAAACAGCACGCTACTGATTCAGTCAATACTTTAAAATTTGGTTTTTGTGACTTATGCCAGTGTAATCCTAAAAATAATGCTCCCATTGTGTTCCAGTTTGAGCAGCACTTGCATAACATTAGTGTTTCATGACCTTTTTCATAATAGTAGCAAACTCTTGGCTTGTTTTCTGCAGCGTGCTGACAGAAATCGATGAAGTACATCAGAATATGGGCTACTGTCCGCAGTTTGATGCCATCAACGACCTGCTGACTGGACGAGAACATCTAGAGTTTTATGCCATCCTGCGAGGTGTCCCAGAAAAGGAAGTGTGTGAGGTCAGTTTTTGGCTGCTATTGAAAGGGAAGGTCTGACTATTAATGTTGCGGCTGATTATCGAGAGATCTGAGTGTTTTTTTGGTGGTCTCAGGTGGCAGATTGGGGCATTCGTAAACTGGGCCTGATGAAATATGTAGATAAAGCTGCAGGAAGCTACAGCGGAGGGAACATGAGGAAGCTCTCCACTGCTATGGCGCTCATCGGAGGACCGCCAGTGGTGTTCTTGGTGAGTGTGTGACTTACTTTATGATAGCTTATTCAGGTAATCCAAAATGCATCACGGGTTTGTAATGTTGGGTTACGGAGAGCAGGCTATATCTAAATAATAAAATACAAATGCATAAAATGCACACTAAAATACAGTAAAAGTGTAGCATAATAAATGAATAGTAAAAAATATAAAAGCTAAATAATAATGACATTTAAAAAGGAAGGAAAAATTATGCATTAATAACAAAGTACAGCAAAACACATAAAAACGAAATAAAACATTTATATAAAAGCTAAATATTATCAACATTATAATAATAAAAAATATTAATAATATATAAAATAATATATATAAATATATAATTAATTACTTGGTAATTTTTAAATACATTTATTATTTAGAAATTACCAATTAAAATAAAAACAAAGAAGGAATAAAAAGTAGCAATTTGTAGTTATCGAAGTAATAATAATTAGAATAATTAACAAATAATTAGAAATAAAATTACATATCAATGTTTAAAATATTGTTAATTTGTGCATAACTATGTATAAAACATATAACAAAATAAAAGCTAACTGAAATAAAAAAATATATAAATATCATCAGCATTTAAAATTGTGTGAAAAAAAACACTTGCTATTAACTATTAATCAAGCATAATATATATCAAGAAAAAAATAAATAAATAATAAGATAAATATTATTAAAGTATTAAAGTAAAGGTAAATACTTATTGGCTGCGAAGAGCATCATAACCAATTTTTTTTATAGCAAAACTAGAGCAAAAGCTGTGCAAAGGTAATGCACTAAATTCAAAACAGAGATTATTTGCACTTCATGAAAAGATCTTATGTGCTGTTAAGTGCTGTTGTATAACAGAAACCTCGTTTTCCCAGAACAAAAGTGATACCCACACATTGCCACATTTTAATACACCGCAAAGCGTTTAATACCCAAGGAACCGGCTTGTATTTAGCAGTTAAAGCGAGGCAGTGCTCCAGTTTCCTGCCGGCCGTCAATCAGAGCAGAGGAACATGATCACGCTCTTCTCTCTCTTTATGTTGTTCTGCTTGTGTTTCCTGCTGAATTTGTGGGCGACGGTTAACATGGCTGTCGATGTGGTTACAGGACGAACCCACCACTGGGATGGACCCCAAAGCCCGGCGGGCCCTGTGGAACTGCATCCTCAGCATCATTAAAGAGGGTCGCTCGGTCGTCCTGACCTCACACAGGTGAGAGACAGCCTCGGTCAGGAGTTTCATGCTTCCGGTTTGAATTCTCTGCATGACTTTGCTGTGTTTGTCTGCAGTATGGAGGAGTGTGAAGCGCTCTGCACTCGTATGGCCATCATGGTGAACGGCAGGTTCCGCTGCCTGGGCAGTGTGCAGCACTTGAAGAACAAGTAAGCGGTTAAGGTTTTTTGAATCTTTCCAGAGAATCAACTCTTTTGAATCGCTCGGCTGAGCTCTTTTGCTGTGGTGCTTCCAGATTTGGTGACGGGTACACCATCATCCTGCGGGTGGCGGGGGCCGATCCGCAGCTGGAGCCGGTGATGGAGTTCATTGAGCGGGAGCTGCCGGGCAGCACCCTGAAGGAGAAGCACAGGAACATGCTGCAGTACCAGCTGCCCTCGTCCCTCACGTCCCTCGCCCGCATCTTCAGCCTCCTCTCCAAGAACAAAGAGCATCTCCACATCGAGGACTACTCTGTCTCACAGACCACTTTAGATCAAGTAAGAGAGCTTTATGGGATATATTAAGTGCCATTCAGATTTAAAAGTGCAATAGTTTGCAATAAATGAATTGCTGAAGTATGGGGGGAAATATACATACATATATATATTAAGAATTCAATACTTTTCTTTCCTCAAAGGAGCATTGAATTGATCAAAAGTGTCAGTAAAGACGTATAATGTTACAAAAGATTTCTATATCCAATAAATGCTGTTTTTTAAACTTTCTATTCAAAAAAACAAATCCTGAGAAAAGCAAGCATCACAGTTTACGCCAAAATATTAAGCAGCACAACTGTTTTCAACATTCATAATTTAATTCAAAATTCAGCTTTACATTACAGGAGCAAATAACATTTTAAAATGTATTACAATAGAAAATAGTAATATTACAATATTTTATAATAGTATAATACATTAAAATAAATAAAAATTAAGTTCTTATAAAATTAAGTTGTTTATTATTAAGTTATTTTAAATTGTAATAATATTTAAGCAAACATGAAATTAATGTTTTAATTTAATAACATAACATTTAATTAATTAAGCAAAAAAACTGCTAATATAAAATTGTTTGAAATAGTATTTTATTTGAATTATAACATTAATGTTGAAATAAGCAAGAAATTAAATTAAGCATAAACCATTAAACATCTTGCAAACTTTTGAACATTAGTGTTAATTTGAAGAAAACAAAAACAAAGGTTTGCTAAATAGCAAAAACTCAAAATTTGCATTCAAATACAAATAAAAAGTAAATTACAATTACAATTATTGCTCTATGTAAAGGTCATAAGTTGTGACTCAATCTGTTTGTCTGTTCATTTCAGGTATTTGTAAATTTTGCCAAAGACCAAAGTGACGAGGACCACTTAAAAGACATTTCCATTAACAAAAACGATGCCATCGTTGACATTTCTCACCTAAACGCCTTCCTCATAGACGAGAAGGCTAAAGAGACAGTGGTGTGATCCGCCAACCGTTGGATACAACCATCCACCTTCATGGGACTAGCGTGTCATTATTTTGTACTATTTAGTTTCTTGTTAAATTTTTAGCTGTGTGTGTTTGTGCCCACAAGAGGGCGCTGGACCTGAAACACACTACTGAAACAAACAATGCAAATCAATGCAAAAAAAAGAGAAGACGACGGCAGCGAGGCCGAGCCTGGAGCTCATCGCTCCGCCGCGAGGAAACTTGAAGATGTTCGCTCCACTAGCGGTGAATGTTTGATTGACGAGACGTCTCCGATATGAAATATCAATCAAACACTGCCAATGAGATCTAACGTTAATTCAGGGCCGAAGTTCATCTCCTCATTTAGCGCAGACTTCAGAGCATTTCAGCAACTACTCTTGGTCTTTGTACTTTACTTTTTTAGATATGCATTTTAAAACTATACTCAAATGATATTTTGATGCAACCACGTGCAATGTTTCACTATCCTTATTATTGTCAAGTGTTTGATAAAGTGTCGTGCCTTGAAACAACACTCTGCTAATGGACTGGAAGCATGGAGCACACACTGTCATCATAGCTACGGTGGTATTTAAGTCTACTGTGAAGACGGAGCGGATGACTTTAGAAGTTAATTGCATGCTTTTTACGTGGATGACGTGTTTAGGACTCCATCGTAAGCTCGAGCATGTTCCAGCTTTGTCATCCCGAAGTATTTCTGTGTGGGTTTCAACAGATGTTCGCTGATCTTGAGCCGAGTTTAGTGGGACTAAGTAGTTGTGGTTGTGTCCACAACGGGCAGAAAGCGGAGGGGAGTTCAAACTGTACAGAAACAAATCATGTCCGTGCCAAACCAGGACAAGTGGTTTAAAATCATAGCAAATGAACATAGTATCAATCAAACACATTGTTGTTGTTGGATATTATGGTAGTAGCTCTCAGAAAGCTACTAATTGTTACATTTTTGTTGCTGTTTTCTACACCATGTGATTTGAAACGATTTTCACCGTACAGTAAGGCCTTTTTTTAATAGAAATGACATTCATAGGTCTCTAGTACAGGAGTTCTGCAGGATGTGCCTCCTTATTCTACATGTATAAGTTAAGTTTGTCATACCACTTTTTATGATCTCGACCAATGGCACCGGTGTTGTTCGCCTGCAGCGTGAAGTGACCAAAAGCAACGAGGTGCTACCAATTGAGTTTATTTTTCAAATCCATGAGGTGCTTTTTAATCAAACACCTTCAGAAATTAAGCAACAATCCCTGCTGCACATCGAATAACGTGGAAGAAGAAAAAAGTATCGACTTTGGTCCAAAACTGAAGCACTTTATAACGTTAAACTGGTCTTGACATTCATAATTCACGAGCAGGACATATTGTGTTTAACGAAAGGTTAATATAGACAACTTTAAATGTCCCACCGTGGCCATTATTTTCTGTGTTACAATGTATGTGTTTACATTTTTAAATATTAAAAAGCTATTTCAGTCACTCTTGTTTGCTTTTTCTGTTCTGCAAGTGCAAGAATTGCAATAAATGTTTTAGTCAAAGACAAGCTTTCCAGAGGCAGTGTTAGGGAAAGTTACTTTTAAAAGTAATACATTACAATATTGCGTTACTCCCTAAAAAAAGTAACTAATTACGTTACTTAG
>JAUCNO010002155.1:0-13814 GCA_032353835.1 Enteromius viviparus
ACACACTCACACAAAAACATGTTGTCAGCGCTGCCCTGACGATTTTATCAGTTAGCCTAGTGTAGCAACTTAAAGGCAACACATGACATTTCTCACTAGCGAGGTAATAACAGCGCTGCATCTTAAAGAAGACTTACAGTTTAGAGACGGTGCTTCAGATCACTGTTGAGGGACACACAGAGGTATCCTTGTTCATACAAGCTCTCTCTCTCTTTCTCCCTTTCTCTGTGTCTCTGTCTCTCTCGCTCTCTTTCTAATAACTTCATCATTAACTGCATTAATCTGCTATCAGCGGCTCAAGCCTTCATTGCCAGCTTTAAAATGATGGATGGATGGATAATTGTGCGTGCATCTATTAATCATCTCGAGTCGAAAAAAAAAGACAAAATGACTGATGACGGGTTACTTGGGGCGGGTCTAAGGTAAGGTGTCACTACCTCATCCTGCCAGAAGTCTCAGAACAGTCTGATTTAAGAGAGGGCGTTTTAAATCAGGGACTTATTTATGTTCACACAACTTAAAAACTCCTCTGTGAAAGGATACTATATGATGTAGGATCAACATTCAAATGCTAAGGGCACTGTATAATAGACCATTTTAAAGGGTTAGTTCACCCCAAAATCAAAATTCTGTCATCCTCGTGTCAGACCCATAAGACCTTCTTTCATTTTCAGAACACAAATTAAGATATTTGTAATGATATATGTCCCTCCATAGACAGCAACACAACTGAAGTGATCTCAGATCCAGAAACATAGTAAACACCTCAGTAAAACAGTCCATGTGACATCAGTCAAACGATTTCATGTTTTGGGATGCTAAGTCAATAATGCTTATATTTGTATTTTTTGTTCGCTCTGATAGCCATGCTGCCGCTGAAGCCAGTTTATGCCAAGATAATTCATACTTCTGTGTTCATGGTCCCAAATGCCCCTTCCCTTTAAACCTACCCCTCCGACTAAAGGAGAGAGAGATGGGAAGAAATGGGATTCGCCCTTAAACTGTGCTAATAGAAGTTCACAAATGACAATATAACATATTTGAAAGCAAAGAGTTTCTGAGATTACAAGAAACACTGTTTTCATTCATCTTTTTTACAGTAAACTTTCATGCCTTAAACTGCTTTCTGTATTTTTTTGTCTAGACCTGATTGAGAAGAGTCCAGAGCTGAAGGAAGAGAAAGAGCAGAATGAGAAAGATCATGATTTAAAAATGGGAAAGAAGAAGAGAAAATCTGACCCTAACACCTGTCAACAGTGTGGAAAGAGTTTCACTCGCAAAGAAAGACTTAAAACCCACATGAGGATTCACACTGGAGAGAAACCTTACTCCTGTCAAATGTGTGGAACGAGTTTTGCAGACAAAATCAATCTTAATTACCACATGAGAAGTCACACTCATGTGGGAGGGAAGCTGTTCCCATGCTCTCAGTGTGGAAAGAGTTTCACAACAGAACAAAACTGTAGATCCCACATGAAGATTCACACCGGAGAGAAGCCTTTTAACTGCCAACAGTGTGGAAAGCGTTTCACTTTCAAAGAAAACCGTACAGTCCACATGAGGATTCACACGGGAGAGAAGCCTTATCCATGCTCTGAGTGTGGAAAGAGTTTCACAACAGAACACAACCGTAGATCCCATATGAAGATACACACTAGAGAGAAGCCTTATATTTGCTCTCAGTGTGGACAGAGTTTTGCACACAAAAGCACTCTTAAATACCACATAAGGATTCACACTGGAGAGAAGCCTTATACATGCTCTCACTGTGGAAAGAGCTTCATAACAGAACAACACCGTAAAGACCACATGAAGATTCACACCGGAGAGAAACCTTACACCTGTCAACAGTGTGGACAGAGTTTTGCACACAAAAGCAGTCTTAATCATCACATAAGGATTCACACCGGAGAGAAGCCTTTTACCTGTCAAGAGTGTGGAAAGAGTTTTGCACAAAAAAAAAGCCTTAGAATGCACATGAGAAGTCACACTCATGTGGGAGAGAAGCTGTTTGCATGCTCTCAGTGTGGAAAGAGGTTCACAACAGAACAAAACTGTAAATACCACATGACCATTCACACTGGAGAGAAACCATACAGCTGCACTCAGTGTGGACAGAGTTTTGCGCGGAACGTACACCTTAAAATCCACACGAGGATTCACACTGGAGAGAAACCGTACACTTGTCAACAGTGTGGAAAGAGTTTTGCGCAAAAAGGAGGCCTTAACTTCCACATGAGAGTTCACACTGGAGAGAAACCTTATACTTGCTCTCAGTGTGGAAAGAGTTTCATTTCGGAACAGAACTGTAGATCCCACATGAGAGTTCACACCGGAGAGAAGCCTTACATCTGTCAGTGTGGAAAGAGTTTCACTCAAAAAGGAAGCCTTGAAGTTCACGCGAGAAGTCACGAGGAAGAGAAGCTGTTCGCATGTGATCAGTGTGGAAAGAGTTTCACAACAGAACAAAACCTGGAGGTCCACATGAGGATTCACACCTTTAACCTGTCAACATTGTGGACAGAGTTTTTATAAAAAAAAAAAAAGCCTGGAGGTTCACATGAGTTCACACTGAAGAGAGTTCCTGCAAATCTGAGTGAACGGTCACTGCTGCTGAGCGTGGGACTAATCTGTTTGTCCTCATCTGGCCATCTTCCGTTCTGTTATTTAATATACAGTAGGTGGACAACCAGAACGACTATTACCGCCGCTGCAGGGCCCCGGATTTAAATTTAATTCAGTCGCATGTTAAAGTCATTCATGAAAACACCGCCAGGTGGCGCAAAGTTTCCAAACTGACTACAGTTTTGTTTTGCTAAATAGAGATTAAATAACCAAATAAATCAATAACAACATTATAATATAACACATTTGAAAAACAGATTACTTTTTAGAAAATTAATTTCAAAACGGTGAAATAACATTTTGTGGGTGGTGACATCATCCTTAAAAAAAGAGAATTATCACCTACGTTTTTACAAGCAAAAAGCAGCAAAAACATAACATAATGATTCACATCACTCACACGCAGAGCTTGTGCAAACAGAAAAACAATAGCCTAAATACACCCATATGCAAAATATATATTTAGAAACATAATTAACAAAACTAAAGAAAAAATGCAAAAAGTAAACTATTATATCTTGATTTGCTCTTTGGAAAGCGGCATCCAATAGTTTCCTTTATTTACAAATACACAACTGTAATAAATCAAGTGATCTGTCGGTGCTGCGCGCAGTTATAGACGCATTACTGACTGGACAACTTTAGTCTTCAGAACAAAATTACACTTAATACATTTAAACTTTCAACGCATTATAGCAACATCAAATTAAGATATGCATGTCTGAGAGGTAACTCGCTTTTTCTTACCATATATATATATAATTTCTTGGTCAATGGTCAAAATGGTCAATGGTGCGTACGGACAGATTTGTGCGTAGTGAATGCATAAGAACATTTTAATGGAAAATGTGGGATTCACCAAGTTTTACTTGCGTAGAAATGTGCGTAAATATAAGCACACCTCTGAGCATGCTTGCCCAGATAATTCTAGTGGTAGAATAGCGACACTACACATAAAAAGCATTTAAGAGTGTCACAGTAAGCATTAAGCAATCCACATATGTCCTGTGTTTCCTTTAAAACACTCAATTTATAATTTGTGTAGTTTTAAACACGATGCTTAATTGCGTGAAACCCTATAAAAGTGTTACGTTGAGAAGTATATGCTCTATGCTTGTGCATGTATTCTGTCCCTCTCTCGCTCTCTCTCCATCCTGCTCTCAGATGGCCACGCCCCTAATTGAACGTGCTCCGTGATTGGCTGAAGGTGGATCCATGCGTCTTTTAAAAATGAGGCGTTGCAAGAGCTGGGTGTAGGCTGTTGTTGGTGTTGCTATTTGGCAGTAGTGTTATATAGGAAAACATTGTTGTGAACATTTGTTGTATATTGTTACCTTACCCACGTAGTGTTTTCTGTTGTACAGTTTTTCTTTTCCCACCAAGTGTCATTTCTTTTTTTTTTTTTTTTCTCTTGTCCGACACTGGCTGATTGTTCTTTTTTGCCGGTTGTTGGTAAATACTGTAAATACACTTTCTTTATTTATCACACGGAAGCTTGTAGGGGTTGGGTGCCATTTTATTTGGTACAATTCGTTTTCTTCTGTTTTTTCAAACAGTCAGGGAGTGAGCTTAGTCCCTGTGTTTTCGTTTAACTTTTTATTTCTTTTTAGGGTATTAAGTTTCGTTTGGAAAGGTTAGTGGATTTATGTTTGTTAATTTGGACTGGCTCAAATAAAACCGAAAGATTCAAGGTTTCCGTGTAAGACCATTTTCTTTATGTTACTCTTACAAATCGCACGAAAGCCATTCCCATGCACATCCAACTCCTGTCCACCCTTGGATTTTTAGCTACTGGCACATTTCACCATGATGTTGGAGACATATGTGGTATATCCCAGCCATCAGTGAGTAGGATCATGCCGGCAGTGTTGGATGCGATTATTTCCTTGGCCCCAACCTACATCCAGTTCCCTTATCGAAATCCTCAACAAGCCGTAATAAAACGGCAATTTTTTATGCCATTGCTAGATTCCCAAACATAATTGGAGCTATAGACTTAGGAAGGGGCAATGGATGGGCCCGGCTCCTCAGGCTCTTCAGGCACAACGGGTGTCGCTATTAAGGAAACACATGTTCACATTAATTTAATTGAGTTTATCCTATGAATTATTTCTTTAACAGTTTACAAATTTAAATAAAATGTATGCAAACACAATATCCTATTCCAGTTGGTTTATTTTACCTTCACTTTGGGTGTTAGATGGGCCGGTTTGTTCCGTCGCAAGAGCATCAGTGTCACCGTCCTTAGTAATCCCAGACAGAGCCGTGTCTCCGATGATGCAGGCTATGCGGTTGTCCAATGGGGAAAGTTCCGTTGTTGTCTGTCCTCCTCCAGTTGCGGACATTTCTCGTCTGTGTGCTGTGACACGTTTTTTAGCCAACACTTTAATATCAAACCATTTTTTTTAAATTTCTGGAACAGTTCTCTCCTCAGACCCAACGGAATTAACTGCATTGGTGACATTCTCCCATGCAGCTTTTTTTCTTTTATTTGTAATTCCTCCTGCAGTGAATGAACTAAACAATACCTGTTGGTTGGATTCAACTTCGTTTACAAGTATCTCTAATTCTGTGTTTGTGAAGTTCCTCTTCTTTGCTCTCTTTGCCATGATTGCAGTGAGGAAAAAACACAATCACGTAATTTTTAAAGGGAAGTGTTGTCACCATATATGGTTAATTGGAGGCGTTTCCGAATGCTAATGACCATGAATGTGAACGAGCATGGTACTTACGCACATGTGGTATTTATCAACAATGATTGCTTACTCATGTGCGTAAGAACTGCGTGCGCATGTTTGATAAATGCGGATTTTCTTGTACTTAGGCACATTCTAAATTTCATTCGTTGGACAAAATATAGAACCTTTTCTACGCACCATTGATAAATGAGGGCCCTGGTGCCTAAACAGCACTTAAGTAAAAGTACAAATTATTAAGGTTTTCATATATAGACCTTACTGACTTCTGTTTTAGTGCACGGTTGAATAATAGTGGTTAAGAATATCTGAACACTAAACTGTGCTAATATCTAAAATATCTAAAAAAAAACATCCACAATGTCATATAATACTGAAACATTATCATCTTTATACTGAAATAGCAGATGGCCAGACAGTGGTTCAGAGAGTGATGTTTTTTGTTTATTAGTTAGTTTTTTCCAGTGTATTGACACGTTTTATCGGTTCATCACAAGAATGTGCTTTAATGTGCACTAAAAACATAAGGAGGGTCATTTTTGATTTCATGATAAGCGTAATTATTTTCAGTGCCATTGGAACAACTACTACATAATGTATTCTGCCATATAGCTATTTTAATATCTCAATATTTGTCGTCCATGCAGTTTTTTAAGGCAATCATTAGTTCAAGCTTTGAGTGTTTAAAGTCTTCTAAAAAGACTAGTTCACTTTATATGATGAACAGATTTTCATAAAGGCTTTTATTTCTATACATATACATTTTGATCAATTACCATTACAAACATCTCTCTTAAACATTTGCTCATTCTTTGTATTTGAATCTTTAAAATAGAGTAACTTTGTCACAAAATCTTACAACACAAGGATTTCAAAATTGATTTCAAACTGAATTGAATTTACAAAAAAAAAGACGGTAATAAAATTATAAAATAAACAGCCTCAATTTAGTTGAGGTATTCAAAACATGACAACATCAGCGATTTATATTGTTTTAGATAAATGAAATATCAGACACCTTTGATCTAATCTGTACAATGTAGTGATGCAGATTAGGATATTTATACATACAAATCATACAAATATCTCTTTACAAAACATTTCTAGCACACTTACATTGAAAAGAAACTAAAGTTCGATTGAAAGACTTTTTGCTTCCTTTAACTGACAACCAATACATTTTCCAGCAGCATTTCCATCGGGCAGAAACTGATATAATTGGTTGATAACTTTTTACAAAGTTTAATACTAGATTAAAGAGAAACTATTTCTATTTTAAAAGCATAGCGATATGGTGACTGCACACAGTCTGAGCTTGCACAAGTAATACAGGAGAGAGAGGACAGTTCATTTGTTAGGAGACAGTTTTTTTTCTTTTTCACTTTTGCACAGGAATGATTAAATTTGGTGCAGAACACCTGTAATCCCGTGTGAACATTCAGACTGTGTGATTGACAGGAAGAGGGTACGAGGAGAGAGCGAGACGCAGGGCGTGTATACTTATGCACCGCAACATAGTGCTCATTGGCTTAAAGCAGCAATATGTAACCTTTTCTGTGTTAAAATTTGCGAAATGTATATGATGAGCGCGTACATCATGAATTCTGCTTTCAAGCCGCCGATCTGTCTTATGCCGAATCTCTACGGTACACTTATAATAAGTGCTTATATTCAAACTGTGGTATCCTGGTCAGGCCGTCACCACTGCGGAGTAACACATACATACATGAATCGCCACAGACATAAACATGGAGAAGTAGCTCCGGTTAGAATGTTCTTCATCAGCTTTTCTTGGTTTAGATATCACTGCTTTTATTGGTCCATTTACGACTTGATATCTTTATTGGCTACTGATACTGTACTCGGTAACGGACTGTGATTTAAAAGTAACAAAGTAGATTAAAGTTATATTTAAGACATTTTAAGATTTTAATAGCATTTCAAACTAAATTTAAGACCAAATTGAAAGTCCTGCAAAAGTCAAGCACAAAACTATGAGGATATTTTAAATTATTATTATATTTAACTGATTGTTCTTGGGAATTCAACAGAAAACACTATTCCAAAAGAAATTTATTTCAATGTCAAGGCACTCGCACACTTTGAATCCAATGTAACAATGTGAACGCACAAACTCTTAAAACGCAGCAACTCTTAAAACGTAAGCTCAATTATGCTGCTTGAAGCACTTGACAATACTCTCACTTATACATACACACACACAATACTCTCTTACTCACAATACTCTCACACACATACAACTTCCTCTCACAAACACACACTCACAATACAATATTCTTACTCACTGCACAGTACTACACAAGCCCAAACACCACCCAAATTGGGCGGAAACCCGCTAAATCTGGCAACACTGACCGTTGTCAAGCAAACGCGTGTCTAGCAACAGATGTAGAACCTGTGCGGGAGATTCTCCTCAAAACAATAAACTTTTCCTTTTCAAAGTGTAAAAAAAAACATTTTAATGGAGAAATTCCCTCTAAAATTAAGATTAAAAAATGAAGACCCTTGGATTTAGATTTAAGACAAATTAAGACATTTAAAGGCCATATTTTAGGACAACGAATTTAAGACTTTTTAAGGATCCGCGGCCACCCTGAATTCGTTACCTCCACCACTGGTCTCATGAAAAGCAATTATACTTAGTCTCAGTGTGTACTAGGCAGGGCTCTGAATAATTTAAATAGTTTTGAATAGAAACGTTAATTTGAAATTGCAATTAACGGTTTATAACGTTATTTTATCGTTCTCTTCTTATATTAATTTGAAAGACAAAAAAAAACATGATTTTGTGTGTGCAAATGCCATGTTGACTCATACAACGTGAAATGCCCGAGAAGCAGACGCCATTTCTCAGATGAGATGAGCTTCCCTCAAAAAACTACTGAGCAGGAAGCCTGCAGGATTTCTTTGGAGGGTAGGCTATGAAATTATCACAACCTTCAGCTTATAAACAGAGCCGTAGATCACTGAGAAGCTGCACGTTGTATCACCCGATAAATTGATTGATAAATTGGAGTAAAACAGAAGGCTCTGAGAGATGCTAAATACAGAGCAATTTGGGAGCCGTAAGAGCCGGCTCTTTTCAGCGAGCCGAGCCAAAAGAGCAGAATCTTTGAAGAGCCAAACTAATCACTACCTCATCCTGCCAGGAATCTCAGTCTGATTTGAGAGAGGGTCTTTTAAATCAGCGATTTATTTATGTTCACACAACTTAAATTTTTTTTTACAGTAGACTTTCATGCCCTTAAACTGTTTTCTGTATTTTTTGTCTAGAACTGATTGAGAAGAGTCCAGAGCTGAAGGAAGAGAAAGAGCAGAGTAAGAAAAATCATGATTTAAAAATGGGAAAAATCAAATCTTACACATTTGACTGTCAACAGTGTGGAAAGAGTTTTACTCGCAAAGAAATCCTTAAAGAGCACATGAGAGTACACACTGAAGAGAAACCGTACTCCTGTCAACAGTGTGGAAAGAGTTTTACTCGCAAAGAATACCTTAAAGTGCACATGAAAGTGCACACTGGAGAGAAGCCTTTTACCTGTCAACAGTGTGGAAAGAGTTATACTGCAAAACAAAACCTGGAGATCCACATGAGGATTCACACTGGAGAGAAGCCTTTTACCTGTCAACAGTGTGGAAAGAGTTATACTGCAAGACAAAACCTGGAGGTTCACATGAGGACTCACACTCGAGAGAAGCCTTATACCTGCTCTCAGTGTGGAAAGAGTGCGACTACCATTGATAAACTTAAATACCACATGCGAGTTCACACCGGAGAGAAACCTTACACCTGTCAACAGTGTGGAAAGAGTTTTACTCGCAATGAAATCCTTAAAGATCACATGAGAGTTCACACTGGAGAGAAACCGTACTCCTGTCAACAGTGTGGAAAGAGTTTTATTCGCAAAGAATACCTTAAAGTGCACATGAAAGTGCACACTGGAGAGAAGCATTTTACCTGTCAACTGTGTGGAAAGAGTTATACTGCGAAACAAAACCTGGAGATCCACATGAGGATTCACACCGGAGAGAAGCCTTACACCTGTCAACAGTGTGGAAAGAGCTATACTGCAAAACAAAACCTGGAGGTCCACATGAGGATTCATACTGGAGAGAAGCCTTACACTTGTGTACAGTGTGGAAAGAGTTTCACTCTTAAAGAAAACCTTACAATTCACATGAGGACTCACACTGGAGAGAAACCTTATACTTGCTCTCAGTGTGGAAAAAGTGTGACTACCAGTGATAAACTTAAATACCACATGAGAGTTCACACCGGAGAGAAACCTTACTCCTGTCAACAGTGTGGAAAGAGTTTCGCAATCAATGATAAACTTAGAATCCACATGAGAACTCACACAGGAGAGAAACCGTACTCCTGTCAACAGTGTGGAAAGAGTTTTGCGCAAAAAGGAAGCCTTAAACTCCACACAAGGATTCACACCGGAGAGAAACCTTACATCTGTCAACAATGTGGAAAGAGTTTTTATAAAAAACAAAGCCTGGATGTCCACATGAAAAATCACAGAGGAGAGAAGCCTTATACTTGCTCTCAGTGTGGAGAGAGTTTTATTCATGAATGTAGCCTCAAAACTCACATGAGAGTTCACACTGAAGACAATTCCCTCAAATCTGAGCAAATGGTCCCTGCTGCTGAGTGTGGGACAAATCTGATTGCCCTCATCTGGCCATCTTCCTGTCTGTAATTTATTATATATATTAGTACATATTTATATATTAGTACATATAGTTCACACCTGGGGCTCGTTCTTCGTACATCGCTAACTCAGTTAGCTGGATTTGATTGCTGACGATTTGGCATGATCTTGGATTGTTTGGTTCTTTGACGCTCATCCTGGACTTTCATAGCAACAGGTGTGCAAGCTTAAACTCGGGAGCAGGCTTATTTAATGTAAACAGGATTTAGGCTGCGCTCCTGGCGGGTTATGATTGGTTGAAATGGCAAGGTCACATCTGATTGGTTAGAGAGCATGACTGACACGGACTGACTCACATGAGAAAAGAAAAGTATATAGCAAGAAACTGTAGTAAATAATAAAGATAAATAATATATAAATATAAATAAAATGTCATATATAGGGGAAAAAAAGAGCAGATAATTTTTTTTCATGAATAATACTTTTATGGTAAGCATAAATTTTAAGCATTGAACCAAATACTCACAGAAATGATAAATCACTCTTTTCTGTTTTGAAATGTCTTTTATATGTGAGGTAGGCTATAATTGTTGCACTTTTATGACTAATCACACCCTCTGTTTCGGTATTAATAATGTTTATGGAAAGTACATTATTGTAAGACAATATAAAACTGAAAGCTGAGACTTTGTTAAAAAAGTTTTAAAGGGACAAATCTTATAAATAACGATATAACGAATCCGATGTAAGACATGAAATATTATTTCCAAGAATATGACTCTTCGAATATTAATTAGTGTATTAAAAAGAGTTAAATAAGAGAGCTACAGCGCCCCCCCAAAGGAGTGTGAGTTGATGTTAAAAGTTGTTCCTGTTCTGTCTTTTAATAAATATCATATTCTTGATATTAAGCGGTTTCCACAAGTTCTTAGATCTCATCCCAGTAAGATGAAGTGGCCGCTCGGACAAAACAATATTTAATTATGTCTACATTAATTTAATCTAAATTCAATCTAGTTTTAGATTATTTTTTTTTTTGGTGGCATTAAAACGCTGTCGTAATAATTCTCCATAACCCTCTAATAAAAGCTCTTGCTCCGCTTGAGAAAAAAATTTAGCTCGCTCTTTTGACATTTGTGATCAGTGTTTCTATTATCGATACATGTCGCCTTTTAAACCAATGCATGAACGCGCAATAAGCCTAGACAACTAAATCCAGCTATACTAATCATCAACAACAGGTTCGCTTGAAGAACCAAATTAGCCACATCGTAATTAGCAGGATGATCTCATCTTAGATGTGTCAAATCATCTCGGATGTTTTAAGCAACGTACGAAGAACGAGCCCGTGTTCAGGTTAATTTTGTCCGGACCAAAGTAAAAAAATTCTACATTGTATCTTTTTTCAGCTGTTTTGATTACTTTTCACACCACACTGTTTGCTCTGATCCAAATACAGTCACGTGACAATATCTGCTTCACTTATTGGCCAGATGTCATATTTTTATGTTTGTGTTCTCTTTGTGTCGTTAAAGACTATTTTGAGAATTGTTTGTAAACCCATGTTTAATGTTAGAAATGCATTCCTGAAACATGTTATTATGCTTTGATATCAAACACTGATGGTTCTGTGATCCGGGTGGGCGAGCTCACTTTAGCATTTGTGATTGATTCTGTTTATCCTAAGAAAACTCTTAAGCATCTGTCGTTTATTTTGATCTTATTTTGCGATGTGTTTTTGTTTAGGTAGTTAGTGTAGTTCTTTTTTTATTTTATTTGTTTTGTAAATTTGGGCATTTATACATTTTAAGTTCTTTTGTTATTTTGGCCGTACACTTGTCTTTACTAAATCCTAGTATGTTTTAATAAAACCTAGTATGCCCATAATAAATTAATTTAGCACAACTATTATACGTTTTTTCTATATGGTTTCTGCACTAAACAGTCGTGGTCAAAAGTTTTGAGAATAACATATCAGAAATTGGAAAAGTTGCTGCTTAAGTTTTTATAATAGCAATTTGCATATATTCCAGAATGTTATGAAGGGGTGGGCTCACTCACCATTTTGCCCCAAAACACAACCATGAATAAAGAATGGTACCAAAACACCCTCCAACAGCGACTTCTTCCAACAATCCAACAACAGTTTGGTGAAGAACAAGGCATTTTCCAGCGCGAATGGAGCACTATGCCATAAAACAAAAGTGATAACTAAGTGCCTCGGGACCACTTAGAAACCCCTAGATCTTAATCCCATTGAGAACTTGTTGTCAAGCGGCGGGTACGATATTTCGCGATGCAAAAACATTACAATATGTATCGTAGAGTGTTGGCGACATATTTACGATATGACAGTAGTTTAATCCTATTGGTTGAGCTGCCAACGTGACGTACTCTGTGACGGCGTCGTGTGTGCTTTAATCGCAGCAGCAGAAATTGCTTTAACATTAGAAGGGCAACATGAGTTCAGCTGAAAGTGAAATTGAAGATGCCTCGTCTTCTTATAAGTCCGTTGCAACATTTTGCAATATCAGTCACGCGACAGGACGACGGTAAAAAAAACAAACTGTTTGTAAACACTGTAAAACGAAGCTGCCATAAACAGCGTCAAACACTTTGAATATGATGTGCCATTTAAAATGCATCACAACGACAAACTTCTGCGACAAAAAGGGTGAACGAAGGTCAAACATATGTACCGTATCGTGACCTGGGCATATCGCTACACAGTACATCACAGAACCAACTGAAACGAAGATCTAAAAGCAGTTTAGCAGCAAACTTTGTGAAAACTAATATTTGTGTCAGTTTCATAACATTTGGCCATGACTGTAGTGTACTAAATAACTGTGTCTTTAAATACTCAAACATTGTGAGTAAATGTTTTATTGTTTGAATGCTTTACTTTAGTTATCTGTAAATATTGCAGCACTTCTGATATTGGCTAGAGCTAGGAGGGTTAGCAGGGAAACTGTAACTGTGTGAACGCACGGTAAGGAGGAACAGGTGGGAAAGAAGAAAAGAATGGAAAAGGAGTTGAGGGGGGGCTGCAGCTGAAAAAATAGTCCGCATCCAGAAACAGGTTGGGGTCAGGAGAAAGACAGAGAGAGGTTAGTAAGTGGTGACTTGAGTTTAGAGCAGGGGTCGGGTTTGTGGCAAACAGTGGATTGGTCAGGGCAGGAGACCAGCTAAAGAGTTGTTGTCTTGAATGTGCTGAAACATGTTTCCAGGAGAAGCCAGAGTTGGAGGGTTCTGGTTGGCTGGGTGTTGGGGGCAGCATGGTGCTCCGGGTTGGCAGCTCAGGCTGAGGCTAGCAGAAGGCTTGGATAGTGTTGCCGATTTACCGACATTGTTGCTAAATTTAGCGACTTTTCAGACCGCCTTGGCAACTTTTTTTAATAGATTTTATGTTGCTTCTAACTCTATTTTAAAATATAGCCAAAGCACAGCATAGCCATTGTCTATCTTATGTGTATTTGATTTCATCAGACAGCGACTCGATTATAAATGAATTTTTTTTATTTAATTAAAACTATTACTTGTAATATGTTGCCAATTTTATTGAATAAATATAACTTATTTATATAACTTATCATTTCTTACAGAGTATAGCACTTTTTTGTAAATGTCATATTTTCAGGTATATGCTTTTAGTTTTTTTGCATGCATGTATAAATGTATATATTCTATTATTTGTGAATCTCGAATGGCAATTGTTTGAATATAGATATATATATCAGTCCCTCTAGAAAAACGCGGCATTTTTTTGTGATTGTTGCGGGCAAAAATCCTTGATTATGCGGCACGTTTTCTT
>JAUCNO010002156.1:0-13808 GCA_032353835.1 Enteromius viviparus
TGAGCGCCACCAAGTCGTGTTTTACTGTAACTTCAGCAGCTCCGGTCACGTGAACAAAAGCACTAATCTCACTGGTCAGACAGTTTTTAACGCGGCAAATCAAATAAAAAAAACGAGTCCGAGGCGTTTTTTTAAAAATTACGCTTTTACGCCTGCCGTTTTGCGCTTCGGTGTGTACACTCACATTGGCGCCCTTTGTTTAGTCACGGCGTGTTAAACGTCGGCGATATTCATCACGGTGTGAAAAGGCCTTAAGAAGGGATATTTTCGTAGCCACAGAAAAATACCTTCTTACAGTATTACTGCATTAGAGCATGTAGCATGAGTTGAAATCGTAAAGGGACATTAATTTGCATGGCAGAATCAGAAACTCATGTAATTTGTGCAAAGGGTTTTATTGACGCTATTAATGCTGCGTGTATCTCTTTTGCTGCCTCGACAGCTTTTGTTTTGCCGTGTTCTGGAGTTTAATGATTAAATATTTTTTGCATTAGAAATTCTCTGTGTGCGCCGCTCCTTTTCCCTCGCTGTGAGACTCAGCACTACACACGCTATCTATGACAAGAATAAAGTTGAAACTACGAGAATAAATTCCTAATATTGCGAGAATTAATTCGTAACATTACGAGATTAAAGTCATAATATTACGAGAATAAAAGTCAAAATACTACGAGAATAAAGTTGAAACTACGAGATTAAAGCTGAAATATAATATTTAGTATAGTGCACTTGCAAATGACAGGAAAAAAGAGAAGGCCACCGTAATTTCAACATATTTGAATATTACTGTGTCCAAACGGCCGCTTCATATTACTGAGAGGAGATCTAAGAACTTACAGCAAATATCTCATGTCTTCCATTGTATTAGTTATAGTAGGCCACCCAATAGCAATAAGATTGGTCCCTTTAGTACTTTTGAAAAAAGAAATGTCACAGCTTTCAGTTTTATAGCAAAACACACATAGTGTCTGACAATAATGTGTTTTTCAAGCTCTTCACTGATCAGACCGCTGTATTTTATATATTTATTAATTGTAGCATGCCAGACACTCAGCAATCACAATAATGTTCTTCTTTGTTTCTTTTGATTTAAAACAGTTCATCTTTCAAATGAATGTGTTTTTACTCTTTATTTCAAGTGTACAGCAAGATATAAAAGTGAAGGAACATCAGAAGGCATGGGAAAACAGGCTATAGACTAATTTATAATGATGTCTCATTGTAATCGGGACAATTATTGACTTATACTGCCACCTAAACTAAAGCGATTTCAGCTATATGTCAGCCTATAACATATATGTCATGTTATACTGCACATGTTGTTTGTATTTCGCTAAAAACATGTCAGATTTTGAAAGTTGAGAATATCTCCGGGTGCTCCCAATCTAGGCCGACGTTATTCCCGTAATTTTTCAACTTTTATTCTCGTAACATTTTAACCTTTATTCTTTAAATATTTTGACTTTTATTCTTGTAATATTTAGACATTTATTCTCGTAGTATTTTGACTTAAATTTTTTTTTTGGTTGGTGGCACTAATATTCATAATATTAGTGAATTCGTAATATTCACTATTTTGAATAAAGATGAAATTGTACAGCCATGGCTTTCTGTTTCACAGAAATATAATTAGGAGGGAAAACAAACCCCAAATTCCCTTTCTTCACAATGAGAAATCATCCTTCACAATGAGAAAAAACAAATAATATATTTCTGATGGGCAGAAAAAGATAATGTAACTTCACAAGTTAGTGAAGTGGCTTTACAAAAAGACTGCCTGGAAGAGGATGTGTGTCTTTATTATCCCTAATGCACAGTGAGGAAGAGACTTTGAGTGGCCAAGAACTCTCTAAGGCCCACAGGGAATTGCAAGAAATACTGTAGTGTAGTTTCGGGGTCAGAAAAAAAAACCAAACAGTTGCCAAACAGCACCTACTTCACCACATTGTTTGTAAGGGTTTCATGAAAAATTATCCTAGCTCACCTAAAAAAAAAAAAAAAAATTCACCCAAAAACTAAAAAATGGGTTTGATGAACACAGGGATTAAAAAAAGTACCCCATGTGTACAATGACATATACTGCTTTATTTTTGATGTTGTGGGTCTATATTTTTTGCTGAGGGTACTGGACATCTTTTTTAGACAGATGGCCTCATGGATGCTATTAAATACCAACAGATCAATGGTACCAGTCAATCAATAATTGACTAACTCTGTTAGAAATCTTATAAAGAGCCATGTTTGTGTCTTCCAACCATACAATAATCCAAACACAAGCCTCAAAAACAATACAAAAATGGGTCACTAAGCACAAAACAAAGTTTCTGCTATGGCCATTCCAGTACTCTGACCTGAACCCTACAACGTAAACCCTAATGTTGTCATTACTTAAACAATCAAGTACTGTTGACTAAACAATATTTAGAATTTTACGTTTTGGTCCCTTTATTAAATATATATATAGAGATTGTTTTTTAATTGAATTACCATGAAATTGCATAAACTTAAGATTTCTAGTGTTGTGAGCCCAAAATCATGATTTAAACCCTAAAAAAAAGCGATTTTCACAAAGAAACAATTCCTCCATGTCTATTATATTTCACTAGCTTAATTCACTCGTTTGACATAGTCATCTTCAATGTTGAATTTTCAAT
Source organism: Enteromius viviparus (assembly GCA_032353835.1). Classification (NCBI taxonomy): domain Eukaryota; kingdom Metazoa; phylum Chordata; class Actinopteri; order Cypriniformes; family Cyprinidae; genus Enteromius; species Enteromius viviparus. The sequence goes on from JAUCNO010002156.1 coordinate 2,655, forward strand.
ACAACTGAACATCACATATGCTACATAAGATTTTCCTAAAATGTCTTTTTCTTTTTAAACTTACCATTAATTTTACCATCAACCTTTGGTTGGGCACTTAGAACTTTGTCTATGTTGTTATAATTTTCTTCCTATTAATGCAGTGACGCAACATGAAATGTTTTATTTGGAAAAGTAATAAATAGATTGTTTTTAAGAGGTGACCTATCTTTTAATTAAATGGTTATTTTATCTAGTAGTGTATTCGTTTTGTGTGTTTATTAATAATTTTTTACACTTTAAATATTTTTATAAACCACTTAAGCTTTCAATTTGGATATAATATTTAAATAATTGTGGTAATATACTGAAGTCACATATTGACTTAATCATTTAGCACATGAATCACAGCAATGGTAATGGTAAATATTATTAATTGTATAACCATTTTATTAGCTTTGTTGTAGTTGTGCTACTACTGATACAAGACAGCAAATTAAATTTGCAAATTAAAACAACAACAACAACAACAACAACTGTAAAACAACGAAATTGCAAGTTTCAGGAAGTTTAGTCTATTAGCCCTTTTAAGTTATCTGTACTTAAACATTTAAGATGTTAAACTGGCAAATGGAGGTTTCAAAAAGTACTGAATAAAATTTCGCCATTAATTGTGACCAATGCGTATTAGAGAAAAATGTTTATGTTATAATGGTATTTCCCCAAATTTTATCCATTGAAAGGTCTGACTTTTCTGGTTATTTTAAAATAAAAGATTAAAACATTAACAATACAGGGTTACGTTTCCCAAAAGCATCATTAGCTAACTATCTTTGTTAGTTCCACTAAACTCTATTGGTAACGATGGAACTTGCGACCATGGTTGCTTTTGGAAAACGCGCCCCAGATTAATTTTTACAGCTTCCTTCTTTGTGATTGTGTTTACCAAGGATAATTGGCCATGACTGTATGCAGCTATATACATACTGTAGATACTTATTTATCATAACCCATAAAACAGTCACTAATGAGGAACCTATATATATAGATCTGTGTGCCCAAACACTTTGATGTATAGCATGTGCTGGATGTTGTGAATGAGCTCAGGACAGTCGCACATTGTTGTGTATCAGAGGCAAAAAAAACTAAATATAAATACTGTGCAGAGTAAAAACTATAATGCTATAAGAAACAGAAATAATTCATTCATTGACAACCTGGGTATTAATCTATGATTCGCTCACCTCGCCTCTTATCTGACAAGTTTTCGGGTTTTTCGAGTCATTCGTTCTTACGTGACAGCCCCATAATGTTAACCTATGCAGCCTGAGCCGGAAACAGAATTTATTAGTTCATCTCTTGAGTCTTCGGGTTCAAGTCGTTTGTTCATGTGACCACTTGGCACTTACCGGCTCAGTACCCGAAACAGGCGAACCAATAATTCCAATACAGAAACTATAGGATGCTTCGCAAATACGCATGCGTGACTGAACGAATCACTCCCACAAGACGACTCGTTCTTCCAGAGTCACATTAAAGATTTGTTCAAAATGAATGAATCATTCAGGAACGACCCATCACAAATTGGCTGCCATTATATGACTAACAGACTACAACAGCTTAAGTTAAAAATCTTAGTTTGTATTCTACTAAAGAAAAAACCTACAGGTAAACATAACATTTTCATTTTTGGACGAAATGTCCATTTAAAATACAAAAACATTTACTCGTTAAGGGATGTTTTCTCATTGGAATCAAATGATTTAATAGAAATTTCAGTGAATGTATGTATGGAAATATTATACAATGACAACATTACGATGCTATTTTTAGTATTAATACTACAATACTACAGTTTATGGAGCAAAATGTTAATTTTTTTCTTCTCTTTTGTAATTAGGGTCCACCTGGCCCCAAAGGTGATAAGGTAAGAGCCTATGGTTATACAACCATGCATGTATCTAATTTTTAAAGATGCACATATGATATATGATATGATATATGATATGAATATATGATATATGATATATTATATGATATATGATATATATATGATGATATATGCATATATGAATATCCTATAATATCAGTTGGTATGGTTTTAAAGATGACAGTTGGATTGTCAATTTTTGCTAGGAAACTTTAGTTGTTAAACACCTTCAAGGTTCAATGTTCAAGGTATACTTTATTTTTATTTCATTGTATACAGGTATACAGTGTATACACTTAAATGCAAACACTTAAAACTAGAATAAAGTGCAATATCTAGTTCCCCACTAGGTGGCCGTGCACAATGAAACGTTCTTCTTCTGCTGTTTTCTGCCATTCGGTTTTTGTCTTAAAGAAGAAGCCTGGAAAAACGGGAGCCAGAGCAGAAGTAAATATTAGGATTAAAATCTATTTAGAAAACAAAATATGTCCCTATGTTGATTTACAATGAAAATTAGATGGCATTTGTTGTAAAACAAAGTTATCTCGTGGATTACAGTGGATAAAAAACAAAAAAAACACTGCCTCAACTAACAGCGCTGCAACGGTTCCTTTGGAGTGTTTGATATGGACGCTATTGAAGGGGTGGTTGGACGGTTAAAATATTTGAGTGCACTCAAGGGTAACATTTTTTTTTTCCTTTTAAAGATATTCCCTTTTGTTTTGTTTCATGGGATCTCAAAATTTGTGGCCGAATTGTTAACATCAATGGTATTTACGCTGTGTAAAGTGAACTAAATATTGAATTTTGAATGAGAAAAATAAGGAAAATAATTTGAATAAGAACTACATTTAAACTTTATTCTATTGTCCTGTGCTTCCTTTGGAGTGGAATCTGGGAGTCCTTTGACCATATGATTAGTACATAACCAGCCTCCTCATCGAATCTAGATTTAGATAACTCCTACAATAGATTTTTAGCCTGCCTATAAGCAGAACTACCACCATAGGGTTACAGATGCAATGGCACACAGCTGGCCTCTTTGTCTCAAGTACACCTTTCCCACAGTGAGCCTCCGTGCACAGACCCTGTGGAAGATCAGGGAGGACGAGGAACATGTCCTGCTGGTAGCGCCTTACTGGCACTCCCGGACTTGGTTTGCCGACCTCATGTTCCTCGCGGCAGACCCTCCCTGGAAGATCCAGACCCAGCCTTAGAGTTATTGTGTCCTGTACACGCATTGTGCCTCTACACTGACCGCACTCGGAGCATCAGATGCTCCCAGTTGCTCTTTATTTGCTATGGTGGACAGCAGAGGGGGAATGCTGTCTCCAACCAGAGGTTAGCTCATTGGGTGAAATGAAGCCATCTCCCTAGCTTATCTATACCAGGGAGAGCCTCGCCCCTTAGGACTCATAGCTCACTCAACAAGGAGTGTCGCTGCGTCCTATGCGTTGGCTCTTGGCGCCTCTCTAGCAGATATCTGTAGGGTTGCGGGCTGGGGGACACCCAACACGTTCGCCAGGTTCGCTATTTTTCTCAGTGTTTCCCTGTAATAGCTGAACCTGAGTTCTCTCTGCCCCGCAGTCTGACCTAGAGCAGAGTAGCTCCGGCCGTGCTAGTGGGTCTCCTTTGCCCAGTAGGTGTGGCTACAAATCTCAATATTCCACAGTCAGCCAAAAGGCTGTGTTTCCCTTCGCAGGGGTCTTCGTGTAACGCGGCCTCAAGGGTCGTGACCTGTTCCATGCCTTCCCAGCAAGACCCAAGCTAAAGTGTTTTAATTATTTACAGAGCATTTTATAAAACAGATGACCAGCATGAAATTACTTAATTGTTTTTATTAGTACTTATTAGTCCCAAGAAGCAGTGATCCAGCATAGACGTATTCAAAGCATACAAGTGTTAGAATGTCACTGTGTACACCGAGGGGCAGACATGGAGGTTCTTCAAATGTTATGGAAAGACATTGTGGCATTTTACAGATTGTTTTGATCATCATCACACATGCTTTTCCAGCATGGATGTTTTGTAATTGACCGATAAGCAGAAATATTGAAACATTGGCATTCCCCAAGTACTGGTTTGAATGTATCCTCTTTTGATTTGGAGCATTTGGAGTCCAGGCAATTATATATCTGGAAACCTAGCTTGCATGATACTTTAAGCAAGAGCTGAGTTTTAAAATTTAATCTACCCATGTTCAGGACTCTCTAAAGACGCTACCATTTGGGATTTGCTGTAACATTTAGGCCCGGTTTCAAAAACGGGGCTTAGCTAAAGTCAGGACTAGGCATTAGTTAAATTAAGATATTTGAGCAACTTTTACAAAAAGGCCTTATAAGAAAAGATTACAGGTGTGCATCTTAACACACTGACACTGACATGTTTTAAGATTTGTTAGGGCAAGATATTTTCATTTTGAGACAGCTCAAAACATGCAATTTAGTCTGGGACTAGCTTAGGCCTTGTCTGTGAAACTGGGGGTTAATCTGTTAAGCAGTTTTGTGCATTCATTGTGTGCCTATTAGAATTTAGTCAGAACTTCCAGTAGTGTAGAGACATCATCCATTCTATCATCCAAATTGTGCCACAAGGCTTATGAGTGCTCACACTGTCAAAGTAACACAAAATTATTTTGTATTTTTCTTGGAAGACAGTGTAGATGTAGATTTCTTAAGATAATTTTTTTGGTGTTTTTGCCTGTATTAGATAGGATAGATCACAACTGACAGGAAGTGAAGCTGTAGAGAGATGGAATCAGGAAAGGCCTGCAAGACAGGGCTCAAACTCACAACATCCGAAGCACAATGGCACTGAATGTCAGCACATTGCCCACATGGCTTTTGGCGCCGACACAGTAGAGATTTGTTTTGTTTTCTTTGTTTTGCTTTTGGTTTCTTACCCACCTAGTTTCTTTCAGATTCCATTAATGCTGAAATGCTACATACATGTGCTACTCAATGTTGCATAAAGGCCTTAAATGTTAGTCAATAAACATTAACTAAACAACATAAGAATTAACAAATACCTTTATATACTTTATGTAATGTAAATTATATAAATACAAATAAATGCTATTATAAAAATAAAATAGTCAAATGAAACGTCACTGCAGGACTTCTACAGATATTCTTTCACTGTTAAAAAATATATATATTTTTTTTGTTCTGATAAATGTAATATAATGTGTAGATGTAAAAAGTAAATGCAACATTTGTAACATTTATTTTAAGGTAAGGTATTGTAACAATTAATCTAACATATTCAAAACATAGTCAAAGCAATGAACAGTATTAAATTGGAGAACAGAATGTCAGTAATGTATACTGACAAGATTAATCACTCAATTTTCAGCTAATGGTGTTTTATTATTGAATGGAGATACATCGTTGTCTAGATCAGCCCATTTTGAATCAGATCTTTTTAATCAAATCTAATCAAACGCTAGAAATTAGATGGCCCCAATTAAAATTTTAAACATTGTTTTCAGTGTGCACACTCACTCCTTTTACTGATCACGACAATTTGTATCATAAGTGTTTTTATTCTCAACTGTAATGTATTTTTGAGAATGTTGATAACACACGTGTTTTGAGTTTCTCCTTTCATTGCTTTTTCTTGTGTACCGTATTAAAAAATGTAATTTTCTTATTTTGTGTGTTTTCTCTCTCTCTCTCTCTCTCTCTCTCTCTCTCCCTGGCTTTATAGGGAGATCAAGGCGACCAGGGACCACGGGTATGTATTTTTTTTTTTATTATTATTTATTTATTTTTGCATGTCGTTTTCTTATGAGTGAATACATGTGTTATATCTCCCAGATATGATACATGGGTTTCTTAATGGTCTGTCTAAAAATTCTAAAACTATATACACCTGAAGGAGCCATTTTAAATGCTCCTTACTGGCAGTCTGCCTGCAAGCAAAGAGTTGACAATTACATTGAAATACTGTATGAGCATGCTAGAGTATGAAGAGATCATTCAAATAATGCAATTATTTTCAGCTCAGTTGCCTGACAACTTGATTAATTCACAGGATAATTAACAAAGCATTTAGCAACATTATTTGAAATAAATCACTTACATATCCTGTTACATTATTTTTGCATGTGTGCTAAATTTTAAGGATTGCTTTTTAACTAAGATTCTCTGTAACACAAAGTAAGCACCTTTGTGCTTCATGCTTCTCTCTTTGTTATTTGGTGCATTTGTTCTGATATCTTTAAAAAAATTTAGCTTTGGCCTGCCAGAGGCAACTTAATTATTTTAATTTGATGATGTCAGCCTTATTTCATAGTCGACCACATGTTTTTATAGCAAAACTCTCTTAGCCCTTATGTAAAATTACCCATTTTACAGCGAGATTATGTGGAATTATAACTTGTGAATTTCATCTGGTATCAGTGCAAAAAGCATACAGTATATTTGGTTAATTATTTACATTGCTATTAGTTCAGTGGTATAATTATTTCTCAAAAATCCTGCATATAGAGGGTATGCACAAAAGGTCTCAGTAGGCAGGAGTCACTCACTAAGACATCAATGTTCAGCTTGAATGTTGTAAATGTGAAAGATCTGCTGTGTGATTCACTGAACAAATAGGTAAAACAAGAAAGTAGAGCAATATTTTACAGACTACTGAATGCTGCAGAAAGATTGATGCATTTGGATTAGATGCAATTCATGGAAATATCTGGAATTCAATTACCCAATCATGGACTTAAATTTCTCATTTTTTGTGATGTACATTTTGTAATGTACATCACATTTTTGAGGAAAATCATACCCTAGGTTCTGTTGATCAAACAGTAGGGGTCAACTTGCAATCATCTATTAGTTTAGGAACAAATGCCAGTGAAAACGGCTAGTGGATTTTGCATGCTGAGCCACTTCCCATACATACATATACATATAAGATGATAGCATGCATCCACTAATTCAAATTTTTGCTTTGGAGCCGAGTGTTTGTATAAAAGCTGTTATACTCCACCAAGCCATCTTGGAGGACTGTTCTGGTTGGAGGTATGATGGGAATAGCCATGTTCCTGTTCAGTGATTCCCCTGGGTGCTTTAACTAAAAGACCAGATTTGCTCTAAATGAGCAGTCATTGAAAGCTTGAAAGTTTAAAGATTCTGCTCTGTCAGTGTCCTGATGGTGGCTACAAGTGTTGCCTTCTGTGCCTGGGCATTCAGCACACTGCAGAAGTGTTCTGAATGCCCCGACACAAGTCAAGTCACTTTTATTTATATAGCGCTTTTAACAATATAGATTGTAGCAAAGCTAAAATCTAATTCTAGAAATCAGGTGTCCCCAACTAAGCAAGCCAGAGGCGACAGCGGCAAGGAACCAAAACCCCATCCATGAGAGAATGGGTAAGAAAACCTTGGGAGAACCAGGCTTAATTGGGGCCAGTTCTCCTCTGGCTGGATGCCCAGCACCTAATTTCCAGTTCAATTTTAAGCACATGTCAGATTGTGTAAAGGACTTATAGTATGTGTGCATACAGAAGGTAAAGGTGTCTATGGGTTATGTAGACATTCCCCAGTTGCAGAAAGCCGCTGCAGTGTACTTGTGCTTGTAGAACACCACCACTTAAAGGAATCGTCTGTGTCTCCCATCCAAAGGCTTTAAGCTTTTGGCAGTTCTTGCTGGCAGATCCTGATAAGCGCTCTTTGTCACAGTTGTAAATCCAAAGGCTTTCTTCTTTTGTGAGGGTGTTTGGCATCACAGCAACTTTGTTTTTCAAGCAGAACGTTAAAGATGTAAAAATTTGATTTTTAGAGAAACAAATATATATGTTATAAACAATCGAAACATTTCCTATACAATGTAGAGTGAGCAGATTCGTAGTCAGTACACAAGCAAAGTTTGGGGCAGATGGCAATCGTTTAGAGTCGGGGTACAGGTAGAAGGTCAGAGCTGACAGTAAAATGAACAGAGGATAATATACAGTTCGGGGGAATATACAGAAAGGGAAGATACAATTGGGGTAGACTTTGCATCTGGTTGATACGTGAACCAGGTATTTAAAGGGTAAGATAATGGGAAACACGTGGGATTCTGGAAAATGAAGTCCATGGGAAATGTTAGATCCACCAGTGGGCTCGAGCAAGGAAACATGAAAGGTGGGAGAGATAGGGTAATTAGTAGGTAATTCAAAACGAAATGACACTGGGGTAATTTGTTTAAGTATTTTGAAAGGACCCAAGTACTTAGGATTGAGTTACTTAGAGGGCAGGCGAAGGCACAGATCCCAGGTAGACAGCCAGACCAATTGACCTGGTTCATATGAGGGATCCTGTCAGTGACTTCTATCCGCCTGTTCACTAGTCAGACGTACCGCTCTCTGAAGGTGCGTATGGGCTGCATCCCAGGTCTTTTCACTGTTTGGATGGCTCGTCTGACCATGGAAACAGGGGAGGTTGGTATCGTAGGATGCATTGAAAATGTGTAAGGCAGAGGTAAGGTTTCTTTAGGGAATTCTGGGCGTATTTTGCTCATACTAGTTAGTGACTCCAGTCTAGTTGGTTGGATCTGAGGAATCGGGTTAGCTCTTGATTGAGGTGTTCCGCCTTGCCTTTTGATTGAGGATGGTAACCAGAGGTGAGACTGACATTGATATTCAGCAATAAGCAGAAGACATGCCAAATTCGGGAGGTAAACTGTGGGCCCCGGTCAATAGGGAATGCGAATGGTAAGTTCCATGAATTGTTTTAGCTTTTTGCCACCGTTTCGACATGCCTGCTTAGCTTGTTGGTAATCGTGTAACCCTTTGTAATAGAGTAACTTCAGCAGTTCTGAGTCCCAGCTAGTTTGCGCAGCGTGGGTGCAAAACGTTAGCGTGTAATCTGCTGCCGAATTGTTGAAATGTCAACAACTCCTCTCCTGGCTCTCGTCCTCCGGCAGAGTGTTCAAACACAGAACTAAATTGTTTCAGAAAACTGTTATATGATTATATATTGTTATAAACTGTCATGCGGTTACCTTCCCACATCATGGTGGCCCAATCCAGTGCTCTTTCAGTAAACACTAAACATACAAACGACACCTTGCTGTCATCCGTGGGGTACAACTGTGGTTGTTGGTTTACAATGATGGCGTATTGTAAAAGAAATACCTTGCATTTGGTGGTGGTGCCGTCAAATTTATCAGGCAGAGACAGTCGTGCATTTAGCTGAGAAGGAGAAGAGAGAGGAGCGGGTGCGGCAGCCGCCATGTTAGTGAGTGTGCTGCTAGACATGGATGGCGTGAGTGCTTGCAAAGGCCAGATGATATAAAGCCGCTGGATCCTGTTCTGGCGAAGTCTTCTGTAATGAGGAACCGGAGGCCTTCAAATCTATTTGCAGCTTTGATCAGAGTCATCAGGCAGAGTCAGAATACTGGCAAACAGAGCAATACAGAGTGTGCAGATTTGTAGTCAGTTAACAAGCGGAAGGTCTGGGCTGCTAGCAAACGATCAGAGGATAGTAAACAGTCTGGGATAATACACAGAGTGGAAAATATAATGTGGGTAGAACGCTTGGAATTGCAGCTGGGGCAAACAAGACTTTGCATCTGGTTGATCCGTGAACCGGGTATTTAAAGGGTAAGATAATGGGAAACACCTGTGTTGGTAATTAGCCCTAGATAGAGGGGATTCTGGAAATTTAGTCCCTGGGAAATATTAGACATCAGGTGAGGGATGCTTCTGGTGGCGATTGGAGAGATCTGAGAGGTGCGATTTGATACATTATCTGTATTTAGAAAAGAAATGTAGCCTAAGAAGCTATGGCTAGCCTATAAATGTCAAGGCAAAACAATTTAATTTAAGCTAAAACAAAACTGAAACTAATGTTGGGTCTCTTATTCGATACAAAATCAAACGTTTAAACATTTACTATATATTTGAATGCCAAATTAATTGATTAGGTTACTTTACTCACATTCACATTCTTACACATAGTCAAGACCCTTTTGCATCGCTTTTTGATGGACAAGGTACCCCTTTTTAGTCACTTTTCGACACAAAGGATCCTCAGTTGTTTTTAGTTGTTGGGCTTAATGTAATGGTGTAAGTGCATATATACATTTATTATATCATTTTTTATTTATATTTGAGCACGGAACCCCACCCCTACCCGAAACCTACCCACCTCTGAACAATATAAACACACACAAAGGCAACTGCAGTCACAGGTATTTATTGCACAAACTATTCATAAACAAACAGTATAAATACATTACTAACAATTTGTGTCCATATCCCAATTCTTCTGAAGCCAAAGTCTTTACGCTAAGAAGAGAGTAAAACACAAGGTTTTAAACACCAAAACATATCCCGCTCCGTTAACATGCTCACGTCTCATTCAGAAACTGAACCCGTCCAGCAGAATGACGCAATTGGTCATGAAATGTACAAGAACCAATGGCATTTCACAACCAACGTTGTTGATCTAAGGATTCTTGTGGTGGCATTTGAAGTGGCACTTGAAGTATGCAAAAGACAGAGACAGCAACTGCATCTATTCCTCTCACAAATCAGTCGTTTAACCTCAAAAGACTTGCAATATTAATATTTTTCAAATAAAATATGACTGTCACACGGCCTCTCTGGCAGGTAGCACATGAAGCATAGATATTGCTGTAAAATAGGTTTTAATAAAGACTTTGACAGAGTACAAAGGGGTTGACACTTAAGGACCGACAACATAGACTAAGAACATAGGCACTATAAATACACACACTGACGAGGCTGAACTCAACACACATGAACACTAATTAACATAATCAACTAAACTAGGACAGGAACAACCAAATACATGCAAGGAAGACACAAGGGGAGCAACAACACAAAGCACACTAAACACAGAGTCTGACCTTGACGGCGGTTATATCTGCCTGCTATATCTTCTGTTTTATTGAAAGACAGTAGGTTTAAAGGCTTATTATGGATTATGTGCTCATAAATGTGTAAACAATATAATTTAAATAAATGTTTTGACTGTATACATTGAAATATCACACCCCTACATCTATGCAATAATGCCATTATTTTTACCCAATATACACTCAACAAAAATATAAACGCAACACCTTTGTTTCTGCTCCGATTTTTCATGAGATGCTCCGAAAAATTCATTCTGGATACACAATATTAACATTTTCTCTCAAACATTGATCACAAATCAGTCTAAATGTGTGATAGTGAGCACTTCTGCTTTGCTGAGATAATCCATCCCACCTCAGGTGTGCCACATCAAGATGCT